>MU123776.1:13059-147933 GCA_014904935.1 Melanogaster broomeanus | reverse complement strand
TCGCGATGTCGACTCACAAGGTAGCGATTATTACTGGTGCTTCATCTGGTATGATGCACTCGCACACCACCCTTCAATGGACCGAAGTCCCACTGACGCTCCCGGATACCCACAGGCATTGGACGCCACTCCGCCATCGCACTCTCAGCTGCTGGGTGGAGTCTAACGTTGACCGCGCGTCGTCTCGCCCAGCTCGAAGAGACCAAAGATGCCTGTGCTAATCCCACGAGCTGTCTGCTCGTCGCCGGGGACATCACAGACGAGGAGTTCGTGAAGAGTCTGTTCGAGCAGACGATCAAGAAGTTTGGCAGGCTGGATCTCTTATTTAATGCAAGTTTTTTCCCAAACGAAACGATGGCAGTTTTCCCCGTTCGTCACTGACGGATCGAGAAGAATGCTGGCATGTCTGATAAGCCCCATCCTATCGAGGAGATGCCTCTTGAGCTCTTCACTTCCGTAGTGAACGTGAACCTCATAGCATCGTTCCTCTGCACTCGGGAGGCTTTCAAGATCTTTAAATCACAGACGCCCACCGGAGGTGAGTGTCCAACCAAGTTACTGTAACGAATGCATCGCGGTTGTTGTCACGATTCAAACACCGTGTTGCGCAGTTTGATAACTACTGCTTCGCCAGCGAACTGACTCTTCGATTCAGGCAGGATCATAAACAACGGCTCGCTCGCCGCGCATGTTCCGCGGCCCCATTCCGCTGCTTATGCGTGCTCCAAGCACGCCGTATCGGGTTTGACCACGTCCAGTGCTATCGAGGGTCGGCAGTTCGATATCTCTGTGACCCAAATCGACATCGGTATGTCCTCCCTCTGCGGCTTGGCGCTCCTATCCGAGGTCTGAGATGATCGGCGATTGGCCTGATCTTTAACGCATAGGCAATGCTCATACCTCCATGGCTGCTGGACATACCCTCGGCGCGTTGCAACCAGATGGTCGACGGGTGGCCGAGCCGACGTTTGACCCGGTTCATGTTGCTGAGACCGTGGTCCACATAGCGAGCCTCCCAAATGGGGTGACGGTATTGGAGATTAATATCATGTGGGTGTTTTCAGAGATGCCCGCTGCCATTGGACCGTCTGCTTACTGTTTGTCTTATTCAGGGCGACAGGTGCTCCATACGCAGGAAGGGGATAAGAATGAACTAGCAACGCAATAGTTAGTTCGGATTTCGAAGGATAAGTAACAGATGCGTGCGAGTGATGTGTATGGTTAGTGGTGTGAACAGAGATATACAACGGGAGATCGAAACATTCCTCGACACATTGAGAAAGAAAGCATGGACATACGTAATGACAAATGTGGGTGTAGGTAATGACGATGAAGCGCAAGGCAGGGTTGAACTGCATGGCAGCACTGGACTATTGGAGCCAGCCCCCCAACTCCCAATTACAGCCAGGTTTGTAGGTGTCCGATTTTCGTTGTGAGGGATCAGTGATACCTTTGAGCAAGACTCGAAGTCGAGCAAAGTCGATCGGCTTTAAAATCCAGCCGTCAAAACCATGACTCATAAGTTTGGCACGTTGTTGTTCGAGTAACGAAGCAGACACGGCAAAAATGGGTATTCTCCCTTTGAACTCCATTGATGGGCGTCGACTGGTTGCGGGTGCGAGCCGCGTTTTGGACTCCACCTCGCGGATGCGCTCTGTGGATTCGAAACCATTCAAGATAGGCATCCTGCAGTACATCTCAGCAAAAGCCCAGCGTCAAGCAATGAAGGACGTACATGATATCCATGAGAATACAATCGAAATCCCCGTCTGATTCGATCCTATCAAGTCCCTCCTGGCCGTTTGTGTCCCACAGGACAGTGTGGCCGTCCTTTTGCAGTCGCTTTGCAAGGATTTTGCGGTTGATATCGTTATCCTGAGAGTGTTGGCTAAGCTATCACCTTTCGAAAGCAGGCCATGACTTACCTCAACAATCAGAACTCTCAATTTTCCGTCCGGGACCTGTGGAACTTCTTGAGTTTGGTTATCCGAACGTACTGGGGAAGTTCCTGGAAGGCCGAGGGACAAAGCACTGAGAGATGGCAATGAATGCACATCTGGTGGGCCATCGGGCCGTCCTTGTGGTGTGCAACAAGGTTCCAGAGAACCTTTCTCCGCAGCTGCAGGTGCGGGTTCAGTTGGCGGGGGTGGCCTTAGAGCACTACTATCCATACGGTTAGATGTCAGTCCTTCGATAGGGTTTTCCACGCCCGGACTACCACCGCTGCCAGCACGCGAACGAGACTGCAGAGATGTTGGCGCATGTGACGACGGAGACTTCTCGCCGGATTCGGACAGGACAGGAGCGAGCTCAAGGGGAATGAGGGACGAGAAGCGACTGCCGACGCCGATCTGAGAGTCGACACGGAGCTGGCCACCGAGTTGTTCCATGATCCTAACGACAATAGCCAGACCCAGCCCTGCGAGTTTGGTAGGTAAGTATACTCGAGTCAGTATTGGTGCGTTCGTCATGGTAAAAGAACATACCAACACCTGGAATGGCAGGGTTGCTGCCTCCCGAAAGATTCGACTTGCTCAAACTCATGGAATATGCTCTCGAGTTTGTCGTTAGGGATGCCACACCCAGTATCAGAGACATTGATCTCGACAGTTGTCTGAGATGGATCACGGAGGCCCTCAGGCTTATTCTGAACGCGGCATTGCACCGAGACTGAGCCCTTGGTCGTGTATTTCACTGTGGAATTTTAATGAGAGCAGACAAAAAGGGCATGCCATACATGTAACGCACGTGCATTCGCTGTGAGATTGGCGACGACAGTCTTGATCTTATTGACATCCCCTATGACGCCTCGCGGAGCATCTTCGACCTCGAGGATGAACTCAATATCTCTGCGCTTTGCTTCGTGATGGTAGATTCGAACACATTCTTCGATGGCAGATCTAAGGTCGAAGAGTTCAATAAATGACACTTCTTTACCACTTTCCACGCGGGTGAGATCCTGGAGAAGTGTTAGGCGATGTCTTATAACCAAAGAGACATGGAAGCACCAGTAAGTCGTTGATAGTGAATAGAAGGTTCTGTTGCAAGGTTTGGACAATGAGAATGAGCAATGACAAGAGAGGGGAAGTGGACAAGCCTTCGAAGCGGTGTATGACCTGGAAAGGTTCTCCCGAGTTTCAGCGTCCAATGACCCATTCATCGCCATTTCCAAGTAGCTGTTGATACAGGCGCATCAGAAATACAATGGCTTGACAATTGAGTATACTTACTTAATGATATGATTGAGAGGTGTTCGAACTGCGAGGGTATTAGCATCCGGCGAACAATCCAATTGTACTACATACCTTCGTGGCTAGCGTTAGATAGCAGGATATTGGTGAGATTCGTTGTCTGTATCGCGGACTCCTTTTGTCTCCAGACTTCAATAAACTGTTGTAAGTAGGTTCAAGCGACCGCCACGACGTCCACTTCACAACCTAAACTCGCACCTTGCCATAAACCAGAGACAGAACGCCAGCAGTCTCAACCTCTTCCTCTGTCCAGGCACGCGAGCGGCCCGCAACGATCTCGGACCACGTCTTGAATGACTTTCGAGGTTCCAGGGTTCCCGTCTTGCCCTTGTTCAGTCGACCTGCCCATCTGACGCTGCGCGGTTGGCCCTTGCGGAGCAAAGCTATGAAGTCTTTACCGCCACCGGACAAAGGGACGTAGAGCAGCCCAGCAATAACCGCAAGACCTGTGGATAATCGAAGATCGGGATAGTCACCGATGACTGCCTGTGAGACTTGTATCGTGCTAGTACCCTCAGTGAGTGGAGCAAAGCACTCGGATGAGGCCGGTACTGACTTGAACTGTTTCAAACGAAGGTATTCTGCCATCACTAGAATCTCCTGTCCGTGACAGTTAGGCCCAATAATCTTGGCTCCCTCTCCGATAACGAGGATTCCATAATCGGCGCCAAAGAGTCTAAGAAGATCGTCGGCATTGGAAACGACATAACCACTCGAATAGCGTTCGTGTGGTATCGGGCTGACCTGAATGAGAGGACAACAACATAAACAAGGGTTCACGAACTGAATTACCTCGAACGTACCAGTTTCCGTATCTGGAGGCGTCGAGCATAGTTGAGGCGCTCGATGTGGCGGGATATCGTTTCGCTGAGCAGACGCAGCATTTGGCGCACTGGAAATGAAACTCGCATTCCATAGCTGCCGTAAGAGTGGCAGGATATGAGACCCCACAATGACCCAAAGGTCATGATCGACTATTCAGATCAGCGTCTGTCCGGACAACACGCAATGTTTCAAGTCATGCTTACCACAGACAAAGCAGCTTGTACACCCATGTTTTCCAGGTCTGATGGCGGGTTAGAAGAGCACGTTTATACGACAACGAAATGAATATACATTTCAGATGGATAGGGCTCATTGCGCGGAGGTACGAATGAGTCATGTTCTACTAAAGGTCAGCACAATGGTAAATCTTGAGACGCAGTTGACCGACCAAAGGCGCCTCAAGATCAGACTTATTCCGGACAATAATACGAGCAGTTGTCTGCGTACGGTCGTACAGTATGCGAACGGTGTCTTCCGGGCACCGTCAACCATTGAGACAAGAGAGAAAGATACTAGACGCACTGATTGCGTACAACTGTCGAGCCTACGAGATATTCAGTGATACATTCACCATAATGCACTGGTGATACATACCTGAGCAGGGATATCGGCCGCTGGAAAATGAAGCCCCTTGTACAGGTCTCGAGATTGTTGCCAATCCACCAGCTCGGCTACTACTTCTCCATTCCATACCTCGTCAAACTGATAAATCATGACGCGATGAAACTGTGTAAGATCCTTGATGATACCGACAACGACCTTCAAACACGTTTCCAAATCCGCAGTCGCGCCAAGCTGCTCGTTGATCTGCCCTATAACAGAAAAGACATCCATCATGCCTGCACCCGAGTTACCGCCTTTCCTTCGGAATCCTTTCCGGCGAGATCTGGGACCTGGATCTGTGGCAGGCTGGGATGCAACGCTGGACGTGCGTCGCAACCGCTCCAGTGCGGGAATAGGTTTCGCATAATTGGTGGTACTGCTGATGATGTCCTCTGTGGTAGGCTGCCAATCGTCTTCTTCGTCCTCGGGCGCAAAAGCCGACAGAGATCGATCGAACACACTGACTGCGGTTGCACTAGAAGCAGGGAAAGACTCTCCAACCATCGAAATAGGAGTTTCGCTGGAGTTGCCAGTAGAGCCACTCCCTGGTGGGCTGTCCGGTGATAGAGACTCTGTCTGCATTGCTGAGTAACTCGGATAGAGTGGATTCATGGTGTCTCTTTCAAGTTCGAACTCGAGGATAATCAACCCGATACTGGCAGTGCTCGTTTGCGATGCTGGTGGACGATGTACTGCACACCAGCAAGTCCATGACCGTCGACCCTCAGAGTCGCGCGAGTCGTCAGAGGTTGCGCTTCCTGGTCCACCCCATCCTGTGAGTAGAAAAACATGTGGATTGTTTTCTTGACCTTCCGTGGTAGTTTGAGGCTCGTTAAGAAACTGAATATTGTCCCAGAGGATGCCTGCTTGCGCCTCAGGTAAGGTATCTGTAAAGCACTGCAGCGAAAAGAGATGGGTGGGAGAGAGGCCCAAAATAGTACGAGAATTCTACACAAAAACGTGAGGGCTACTCTGCCGGGAAAATGGGTCACCTACCTCCGACACCTGGCGAACGACCAATAACTCGGCTTCCTGGTCCTCTTCGACTACAATGAGTACACCGAAGCCTTGTACAGCTCCAGGGGTCCGAATCGGCTGTCAAGGTGTTCAGCGTATGTTCATATCCAGAGGTCATATAAATACCTCGGCTTCGCATCTGGTTGGCACGCCCTTTCGTCCAGTCACGACGTGATGACCATTTTGGTCTTCCACGTGCGTGTACCTTGTAGTTGTGCGCTGCTCTTCATCTGACGCGCAGTGCGCACCCGAAGAGTCAGACGAGGGACGCGTTTGACCCGGTTCAGCACCGAAGGAGGCCGGTTGTACCCACGCCTTTCCAGCCGAGTGCCCGGGATCTCTTATAACCTGTTCAGGGGTTTGCGGCAACGGAGGTAGGTGTACATAGCCCAGTTCCGACAAGTTGAGCTGTGGCTGTGCTGCCTGCGCGACGGGTGGTGGTATGAGATACGCAACGCTGGAAAAAGCGGCAGCGGCGACCTCAGAGAATTGACTGGGATGCTTGATACTCGAGAGCTCGTAATAATCTAGACTTGACACTTGAGATGGGATGGGTTCCCCTGGTGGTCCTGCCACATAAGATGTGGGAGACGGTGGTTCCTGGTCATGGGCTATAGCCCCTGGAATGGCAGAGGATGGCTGGTCCTCGCGACCGTGTGTAAAGTTTGGCCTTGAAGGAAGAGGTGATGCTGGTAGCGGATGTAAGTGGGGCGAAGTAACGTATTGGGCACCTTCCGAGTCACTACCGATGCAACTCGGGTCTACTGCCGCGGAGCTTTCTCTGCGGCGAAATTTCTGTTAGCAGAGCCAAACTGACGGGTCCTTAGTAGTTGCTTACACACTGCCAGCAGGCTGAATACCACTCAAGAGTGAGCGGACTGGATAGACGAAGGACGACGATGAAGTGAGTAACGGTGGGTGATATTGGTGACTTTTGTCTGCCTGTTCATTCTGAGGATTTATACCTGGTGGTATGGTTTCTGGCATGGCTAAGGCTCGAAGAAACAACTTGCTTCGAGTTGCCTCTTTATTCTGCGGGAAACCGACTTGTCTATTCGAGATATAAGTTACTGGGTTGGGTTCAAAATCTATACTGGGCAATGTCGACAGCTATTAGGGTGAACACCGTAAAAGTCTGATGTAAATGGGTACATAACGACCAATGGCAACAATACTAGTCGCACTACCAAGACACACTAGTTTCAAAATGGTACCGATCATCAGCCATATATTAGCTTCGTTACAACGAAAACACGTTCCGAATGACTTCCTGTGTCCCCTCAAGGGTCCCAACCTCGTTGTGAGACCCTGTGAAGGACTTCAGAAGCACGATGGTCTCCCCAGATGCTACAAATGTATCCATTATACCAAAGTTCCGCAGATCCGTTCGGCTCAACAATGACTCTCGAACTTCTTTCTTCGTGGCCATCTGTGTTTGGTACGTACTCCATTGCTCCTTTGTCCACAAGCTGGGTTCGCGCGGAAGTGCGTCCACGGAAGGCAGGTAAGGCTCTATAAGTGCGTCAAAGATCGCATCTGAGTGAGTGTGTGAGATGTCACAGTCGTTCTCCGCGTGCACTATAAGCACAGGTACTTTGACTTTCTAAGACGATTTATCGGCATTCAGTGTGGTGGGAACAGACCGTAACGCTTACCGTAATGATTGTCAAAGTATCAAATTTGTGTTGAAGGAACGTCTTGTAGAGCTCTGGAGATAGGTAAGTCCATTCCTGGGGGATATCCGAGGGCCAATCAACACTCACCAGCTGCACGAGGTACCATCGTCAACGGCAGCATAACAGGGAACATTCCAAAGATGCTGTACGTATCCACGAGAGTATGCATCGATGAGAAGGGGGACATCAATACTAGTCCTTTGAATCTAACGGCTTCTTCGGACAAGGTAACCGCAAGGGCCGAGGAAACTGCCGTGCCCAGGCTGTGGCCCACGACGAGGATGTCACTGGGCCTCGCCCCATTGGAGACCAGCCAGTCCCAAGCAGCGCGGGCATCTATTGCTAAACCGCTTTCACTTGGCGAACCTTGGCTGTCACCGAATCCGCGATAATCTATTGCGAGAACATTGGTATGCAGCCGTGATGTAAAAGCACTGTATTGTTGAACGCGCACGGGCAGAGCGCGAGTGGCAGCGTTCCCGTGGAAAAATAGAATGGTGGGGCGCGATGTTAGGGCTTCTGTTAGAGTCTGCTCCACGGTAGAGAGCGACGCAGGGAAGGGTATAGAATGGTATAGGTCATCGGAAAGAATGAACCAAGCACCAATTGTTTGATTATCTGCTGTGTCTATCTTGAAGTTGACCGTCTTTCCTGCTAAGCATTGGGGAATACCCCGCATTAGCGTTGTCCAGCCCAACTGACTCATCGTACTCGCTGAGCTACCGCAGCCAGCATAGACAATTACTTACGCGCCAAGCCGTACTTCTCTGGTGCATCGAAGTTTGTGTTCCATGGTAATTTCAAAGCATTCATATACACGGCGCTTCCCACCCTAACGTGAGCTGACCAGTATCACGCAAAGAGAACAATCCTGCTCACTTGGACTGAATGAAAGGCACGGTTAGCAGCAACACGACGATGACATAGACTCCACCCAGAACAGCAAAGAATGTCCGAGCACGGGCAAGTAACCCTGGCTTGACGACGTTGGGCGATTTCTCCGTATTACAAGTCATCGGTCTGGCGATGTGCTGGAAGTATCGAGTTCGCTTCCATAGCTGCCACATGCACCAAGGAACAATGTATTTGCCAGTGTTTGTATTGGCGCTCAGACGCCTGCACATGACAATGTTCCTTTCTTGATAGCCACATCATGATCCCTTCAAGTTATGGACTAGCGTGCCACTGTGGCGTACGAAAGGCCATTTTCCCGCCACTGATCAACACGTTGAACCTGCGCTGAGCTATTGTAACTTCCAGGCATGGTGAACGCTTCAGCTCCTATCAAGCAGGAGGTTGGTCGTCCTTACAGCTGTGAGTACACCTTTGAACCGAGGTGGGTTTCATCATCTTCTGGGGCATAGCCATGGGTATTTCTGATGTATATATCACATCGATACTGGGCGCCGGGTGGCCCTGACCAGGTGCCTTAGGGTTAGAGCCATACAAGCTATTCACACCCCTACCGGATGGTCCGAATGGGCTAGTGCTCTAGGTGACTGTTTTTCCAGTCCCGCCAGGCTTCTTCAGGCGTTCCCCACGGTGACCGAAAGGTTTCCCCAGGGACCCCACTACATACACTGCGACTGATACCCAGACCACACACTACAACTCTGTTCCTCGCGGCAACAAGCTTCTGGCTCTGAGGGTACGGCCGATCTACTTGAATGTGTCCTCGCCGTCGTATATTCAATTCGGTGAATGAGCACTGGGCTATTCAACCCGTCCCAGGTACATCGGTGCAGACGTTAAATAACATTTTAGGATCAACAAAATCAGCATCATCAGCTATCCGATTCACCAGATTGAACTCCAATCACAACGAAAACATGTTCCGCATGACTTCTTGTGTTCCCTCGAGAGCCCCAACATCTTTGTGAGACCCTGTCAGAGTCTTCAGAAGCACGATAGTCTTCCCAGACGCTTCAAACTTGTACATTGCACCAAAGTTGCGCATACGCGTCCGGGTCAGCGATGACTCGAGCAATGCTGTCTTCTTGGCCAGCTGGGTTTGGTACGTCCGCCATTGCTCTGTTGTCCACGAGCTGGGCCCACGAGGAAGCAAATCCACGGAAGGGAGGTAAGGCTCTATAAGCGCGTCAAAGATCGCGTCTGAGTGAGTGTGAGAGATGTCAAAGTCGTCTTCCGCGTGCACGATGAGCATCGGTACTTCGACTTTCTAAAACGAACATCAATGTTTAGTCGGGGGTGGGAAGAGACGGTAAAGATTACCGTGATGATTGACAACGTATCAAATCTATCTCGAAGGAACGTCTTGTAGAGTTCTAGAGATCATCGGGTAAGTTCTAGGGTGTAACCGAGCGTCCATCTACACTCACCGGCGGCACGAGGTACCATCGTCAACGGGAGCAAAACGGGGAACAAGCCAAAGACGCTGTATGTATCCACGAGAGTATACATCGATGAAAAGGGGGACATTAATACCAGCCCTTTAAATGTAACGGCTTCTTCGGACAGAGTGACTGCGAGGGCCGAGGCAACTGCCGTGCCCAAGCTGTGACCCACGATGAGGACATCATCGGGGTTCGCCCCATTGGAAATCAGCCAATCCCAAGCAGCGCGAGCATCTGTTGCTAAACCATTTTCACTGGGAGAACCTGGGCTGTCACCGAATCCGCGATAATCTATTGTGAGAACATTGGTATGGAGCCGTGAAGTAAAGGCAGTATATAGTTGAACGCGCCCGGGGAGAGCACGAGTAGCAGTGTTTCCGTGGAAAAATATAAGGGTGGGGTACGATGTCAAAGCTTCTGTTAGAGTGCGTTCCGCGGTAGTGGGCTCCGGAGGGAATGGTATAGAATGGTATAGGTCATCGGAAATAATGAACCAAGCACCAAGTGTCTGATTATCTGCTGTGTCAATCTTGAAGTTGAACGTTTTTCCAGCTGGGGGATAGGTATCTTGGTCAGCACAGTCGCGGAGCCAGCGTCTAGGGTGTAATAAAATACTCACGGGCCAAGCCATAGTTCTCGGGTGCATCGAAGTGTGCGTTCCATGGCAATTTCAAGGCATTCATGTACACGAGGCTTCCGACCATATTCCTAGCGTGAGGGGACCATTTCGTCAAAGCAGAAAGCAATTCCACTCACTGAGACTGAATGAAGGGCACGGTGAGTAGCAGCACGACGATGACATAGAGTCCACCGAGGACAGCAAATAATGTCCTAGCATGGGTAAGTAACCGCTTGACGGTATTTAATTTCTCTGGATGAGAGGACATTGGTCTGGGGCGAGGCAGTGCAGCTGTAAGTTTGAGTGTAAGTATCCAGTAGGGTTGTTTCAAGATCTGCACACGACCAAGAAATGCCTGTATTTATATGCTATCTGCCTGCATAGACGCTCAGGCGCAGGTGACCGTGAATTCGAACGGATTGCACCATCGTCGAGAAGATCTTTTATAGACTTCTCTCTTGCACATGGGCAACCTTCTTCGCTACTTTACGCCACTCGTTAACACTATTATAACCTTCATGGGCGGGTTGCCGGGAAGTGCCAGTGAGCTCCTATATAGCACAGGTGAGCATGAATGAAGGATTAGCGCTTAGCCTGTTAACCCGTCCCGATGATATATACACCACACAATCGCTGCTGTTACTGCAGAGGATGATGGCATGGACAGTGTTTAACGTTCAACGTTCATTGTTCAATTTTTTGAGGCGAATTCACACCCCACAGTCACCCGACCCTGGTGCCTTTACAGTCTACTAACCCGGATCGGATTTTCGGAATTAGATCCACTGACATGGCACAGGGTTTTACGGTCGCCGCCGTTATCAGTTTGCTCGAATTTCGCTCCAATGAAATGTTAAAAGGGACTCGAGGATTTCCCCCGCACTAACCGAGCTCGTTATCCAGACACTCCTATTGGTCCCCACCCCCACTGTATCTTCTCTCCTTGGTTGTCTCTCCAGTTCAATAGGCTTCCTCAAGTGGTCATGTCCCAAACAGATATCATAGGCGTCGTGCTCCTCGTTCGCCACGGTGACCGACAGGGCTTTTATCAGGACCCTACTACATACACTGCGACCGCTACCCAGCTCACACCTCTGGGGAACGTAAGTTTCCGAGTTCTGCGCAAGAGGATGAAGCTCTGAATCCTCTGACTGATCGCTTGCAGCAACAAGAATTCCAGCTGGGAGGATACCTGCGATCGATCTACTTGAATGAGTCCTCGCCGTCGTACATCCCGGGGATAAGCACAGGGCTATTCAACCAGTCCCAGGTCTACATCCGTGCAGACCTCGGGGGTGAGGGTGGTGTGATTTATGATTCTTGTGTATCGTTGACGCAGGGACTCTGGCCTGCGACGATCAGCAACAACATTACTCTAGCTAATGGGACGACGATCGTCGCTCCTCTTGGTGGATACCAGGTCCGTTAATCAGATCTTCTGCAATCATTTCCCCATCTGTTGACTTGATTCACCATCGGCGATAATCAGTCTGTCCCTAGTGAGTCATTCCATCTGACACATCCGGAAACCAAAATAACACCGAGGAAACAAATCAAGTCGACGCTGTTGACCCCGATCTGGACGTTTCATTGGAAGGATTCCTGGATTGCAATGTTGGTGCATTTGGCCTCAGAGCCTTCAGCGGTCTGCTCAATGTGCTGTAGACGTTTAATACCCACACGTCGGAGTTCTATGACACTCCCGAGTTCCAGCAGATGGCCGAGCAAAGCGCGAGTTTCCTTCAGCTTTTACCTCCTTACCTGGATGGTAGATCGGTCGCTCTCCAAAACATGGTATGGATCCTGCTGTATCTCAGTTTCGTCGACTCTTATCTCCTGACAGTGGAATGTATGTGAAAAATGAATTGCTCTTCGATCACTTTGAAGTCACGACACCTCACCAGATCTTCGATTACATGAACGTCAACAGCATTCACAATGCCACCTTTGACCAAGCCCTTCCTTCTACTTTCTTGGCACAAGCACGAGCACTGGCTAACTGGCACGAATACAACGTCTTCAGCGACTCCAGCGTTACGGGCATTGGGAACAGTAAGATATCCCGTTTTGTCCTTGTTCCACCAGCTGACCTGTGTGCTTCGCTCAGTCGCGGGTCAAGCAATTGTCCCTTCGATCCTGGACGCTTTTGAAGGCATCGTCGACCCCACGAACCCAGTCAAGATGATGATCTCGGCAGTCGCTTATAAGCCTTTCCTGTCGCTCTTTAACATGACGGGTATCGCAGCTGCGAGCCCGCAGCTCGCTGGCATTGGTAAATTTCTTACCCTATTCATCTCTGGCATGCAGGAGCTTTAAGGCCTTAGACTGACTTGGACGTTAGTGGACTACGCTGCTGCTACCGCGTTTGAGGTGCGCCAGCCGGCCTCTGGTGGGGAACCAGTGATCCGGTTCAACTTCAAGAACGGGACCGATACCGAGTTCACGACTTGGAACTTCCTGAACGGAACCGGGGATATGCCCCTCTCCGCGTTTATAGATGCCGTGGCTGTAAGCAGTGCTCACACTACATCATGTACGCGCTGAACTCGTCGACATCGCAGCCCGCAGCTGTCAATACTACAGCAGACTGGTGCAACGTCTGCCAGAACTCGCAGGATAGGGGCTGTGGCGCGTTGACGCTCGCGGCACAACAAGCTCGCTCTGCGGCGCTGTCACCTATTAGTCCTGTCGGCGCTGGATTTTTGGGTGCTGGATTGACGCTTGCTGTCGTCGCAATGTTGCTCGGGGCGTTGGCTTTCCTTCGGTTGCTGAGTATCGGAAAAGTGTCAAGGAGGCGCTATAGTCGTGGTGAGGATGATGAGGTATGTTATGAACTGACGCCATCGAAAGCCTGCCAAATGCTGAACCTTTCAGGTCGAGTTGCGTAAAAACCCAACTCAGTAAGAGCTCTCGGGTCGAAAAATAGCAAGCACGATTGAAGTTAACTGTATGACCATCGACTATGAGGAAACAGAGATATGTGAAGCATGTATAACAAGCTGAGGCAGAGTAATGTGATTTGGAGGGCATGTCCACGATGTCCTGATATGAGATCCAAGTCCGAAGAAAAATGCAAATGATAGAGATATGTTTTGGATGGTCATAAAGTCGTCTCATCTCCAATCGTGATCGCTGTCACCAGCGAAATCTTCTTCCTCGGAGTCATCGTGGAACATGTCTGCTGAAATGGTCAGGCGGGGTTGAAATTCAACATGAGGAGATTGCCTACCGCTGTTATCGCTCTCTGGATCTTCCTCATCAGGATAATCGTTCTTGTAATACTCTTCAGCTGTCGGAGAGAGACTGAATACCAGTCTGAATGATATTCTGGAGGGTCCAAGCACAAACCATTAGAATCCTCGTCTGCCTCATCCTCTTCCTCGGACTGAGAGTCGTCGGATAAGTCGTCATCCAGAGCAGATGGTGGCAGACCAGTGCTGAGGTACGTACGTCAGTTTTGTTATTAGAGCATTTCGACAGACCACTTACACTGTCCCGACGTTTGCAGCAAATGAATTCCACTCGGACAACGAATAGGGTCGCTTGTAAAATACGTCCCAAACGTAGTCCACGATAGCATCCTCGACTTGTGCATTGGGAATGGCGCCTGAGGAAGACGTGTCCCGTACTACTCAAGACAGACTATGAGCTGTGCGGGAGAACGTGGGGACAGACTGGCGCACGTGTTAGATAATCTTGCAACATAGGCAGGAAGCGCTCCATCTCGGGGTCCATGGGCGGTAACGAGGAACGCTGATGTTCGAGGACTGCGTCGTACATCTTGAAGTCATTTTGTGGGACGTCCTTGGATGAGATGACTTTGGGCCTAGGATAATGCTAGGTGAGACATGACTTAGACTTTAGAGAGAGATTGGACGGACGTACGGGCTGGTGGGACGCCTCCTGGGCTTCCCGTCTCCGTCTTCTCCAGCTACTCTGACGGCATACCGTGGCCCTCCGTTATCTGCTCCTGGAAAGCGAGGGGGAACTACCGAAGGTTTTGCTTCGCGAACGGGGGAAATGTGTCCCTTCGCGCTCTCATTTGAATCTTGTGCGAGTTTAGAAATCTGGGACTACAGCCCAGTCTTGAGTTGATGCAGATGGCTATGTAAGACAGTCTCTTAACATACCTGGAGACTCTTTCGCAGTTGCTGGTCATCCCAGGTATCGTTCTCGACAGTTTGCGCAAACTGAAAGACATCAAGACCGCCTCGCGATTTCTTCCGCCGGAACCGCGATTCAACGACTGATTGCAGAGTAAGCGAGAGGTTGAAAACGGGGGCATTTGGTTGGCCAATGCATACCCAACGCGTCCAAGGGTTCTTCTGTGCGCTTTCGTTTTATGCGCAGAATTGTGTAGGCGTGGTTTTGCGATTGTGGTTCCATCGTGGTGGTCGTCAATGAACAGCTACAGAGTGAACAATTCAGAGTATAATTGGATCACGTAATAATCAGTAATACTTGTGCACCTCCGAGTCCGACTCGACTGCCAGGCTGTCAGTCTTTTCTTCACCCGTGAAAGCATGCCACAAGTCTAGGATATGCACCCCACTCGTCGAACTTCCGCATAATAGTGCCAGTACTAATGTCTATGGGCAGTATATTATAAGATCCCGACGTTCCCCTCGTGCCAGTGAGGCCAGAGTCATCACTCAGTCGTCTGGTCCAATGACTCCAATCCCTTCCACGTGTTTTGCACAAGTGCGGACCGGAATAACCACTACTCAGTCCCAGACATCCAATGCTGAAAATTGACAACTCGAGTTTAACCACTGTTTAACCCATGTGGTATGTTTTGGGTCCCACAACGTGCTGCAACGATGAAAGACCGAGCGGGTCCGTCGGATTCAACAAGGCAAATTCAGCCGCATCGGCCGAGGAGAGGAACGCCGAAACCCCTAGCTAGCCCAATGTCTCCCTGGATCGAGAGCCATAAAAGCGGCTTCATGCTTGCGGCTCTAAAACGCACTCAGGTCGGCCATGGCCAGTTCATCATCTGAGCAGAGTCGCAATGTTGACTACACCGCAGACCATTACGCTAAAACGGCATCCTTCGTCTTCTCGGATGAATTCACCGCACCAATCATATCTTGGCTCAATGCCAGCCCAGGCGACCGGATTATAGATATTGGATGCGGAAGTGGGGAACTCACAGTCAAGATTCAAGATGCCGTGGGTGCCGATGGCTTCGTGTTAGGTGTAGACTACAATGAAGATATGGTCAGTCCCTCCCTCTAACACTCGGGCATCAGGTGTGATGTACTGTCGCAGGTTTCAAAAGCCTCGAAGAACGGGGTCAACAATACGTTCATTTGCGATGTCCAGGACCTTCAATTACCTTCTGAGGTATCCCAGGAGGGGTCCTTCGATGCGGCGTTCAGTAACGCCGCATTACATTGGTGCAAACGCAACCCCGCTGGAGTTCTTGAAGGCTTGAAACGGGTCTTGAAAAATGGGGGACGCTTCATTTGCGAGATGGGCGGGTATATGAACTGCATCGGTAGAGATTCCGTGCTTGTGGATGTCACCTGAGGTGCTCATAAAATTTACAGGTGTCCGGGCTGGTCTACACCACGCCGTTAGGAAACGCGGTTTTAATCCGGAGGACATGGATCCCTGGTATTTCCCCACCATCGAAGAATATCAGACGGTAAGCGAACGAGATTACGTTCACTCGGGACGCAGCTAAATCAATAACTTGCGCAGTTGCTACAAATGGCTGGCTTCCGAGTTGACACCATATCCTTGGTTCCAAGGTTGACGCCGCTCAAACACGGCGGGCTTCGCGGATGGCTCCAACTTTTTGCGCGTGGGACGTTATTGAAGACATTCAGTGACGCGGACGCCGAGGCAATCATAGACGAAGTCGTGCAGATATGTGAAATTGATTGTAAGGATAGGGCGGGTAACTGGTCGATGGTTTATGTTCGATTGCGCGTCGCAGCAACCCTTGTTTCTTGACAGGGGTTGGCCCGTACCTACACATGTGGCTTATATTTAAAGTTAAAGCATGTGTCACCGCCTTTGGACAGCCGGTACTGGCATCTGAGCACACTTTGAATTTGTGTGAAATGAGACTAGCAACTGAAACCTACATCCCAACAACTTGAAGTATTGTAAAATACATCAAGTTACATAGGAATAACTAAGCTCACCCGCTTGGTTCAGCCAAACAGTGACAAACAGTGGTCTATCGGGACCAACAACCTGCGCGGTCACGTGAAAGAAATTCTGCACGCGTTGAACATTGAACAACGCAACTTTGGCGCAACTACATACTAACATCATTAGCCCACAGCCCAACCCACAGTAAGGCAACGCCAAACGCATGGCGATGGCCACGAACGTTTCAGATACCACCCGTCCGGCGTGGCAGACCGATGATCTCGACGAGGAATGGGTCGAGGATGACGAGATGTCTCTAGGGACACAATCCATCTCCCTCACAGCACCGCTGCCTGGCTTTTTGCAGACTCCAAGTACTGATAAAGACAATTCGGTGACCTCTCCGACAAGCCCGAATGTTGCTGGCACGTTTTTGATCCGGGAGGACATGCCCGGGGCGGATTTCTTCCGAATACACCAGGCCGACAGATGAAGAAAGGTGCCATCAAGGACTTCTTCAGTCCTCTGGCTTTGGAAAAAATGTTCGAGCCACCGTCGCCGCCTCCGCAGAAACCTGTGGCTTTGGCTTTGAGCGCTGCTCCAGCGATCCCGTCTCGGCTGTCCCAAGCATTCACTCCAAACGATAGCATGTCGGAAGCTGAAACCGATGTCGAGGGCAATAGAGCTGATTGCGATAACCTCAAGCCGACGTCCCCCAATGATTATCTGGCTCCTCCCTCTGCCACAAACCACCCGTCTATGGAGAGCCCATTCACTTTCTCTGTTCCCCTTCACAATCCCAATTATCCGCAGGCGGAAAGTACCCCAGGGAATGTATATAGTGTTGCGAACCCACCCATGACAGATCCAAGATTACGGCTATTCCAGCTTCAGTATGACACCTTCACACGCGATCATCTCTCGGCGATGGTAGACTCTATTGCCGTTAATACACCATCCGGTGGAAGTGTTGAGGCCACCGGCTCATCTTCCAGTCTTGTTCAGCGCGCGCTGTTTTCTGCACGGCGGACCCCCGTCTCCGACGACACTCCCATACGTAGCATCAAGCGCGTAAAACTCAGTCCACCCAGTGACTTCTACGGCGAAGGTGCTGGCGCAGGGGCTACTATCTCCCGGCCAAGGGCACTGAGGGTCGACTACGTCGGCGAATCGCGCTCGCTTATGGAGCGGATTAAGCAGGCTCGAGACTTTTCGACCATCTCTACCACCGCCACTTCACAATCTCCGGCTAGCCAGTCTACGGAGAAGTCCCAATTCAAAAGATCACCAGGGGAGGCGTCCAGTGGTAAGTCACTTCTTCTAACACGCGCCCAGCTACCGACTCCAGAGATTAGACCATGGGAATGCGCTGGTGCCAAGTCCCAAGAGTAGGACCACGACTGGATCGTCGACCGCTGCGCCCAGCGGCCACTCCTCTCTAGCGATCCGACTGCAAGCCGAGAATCTCATGCAACAAATCAAGAACGACATGAGAGGTTCAAAGCGCCTTTTCTCTGGGGACACTGAGGTCTCACGTTTTACCCACTTGGAGGAGCAAGCAGACGGAGTTACATCTGTAGATGATAGATCCCAGTGTAGCGTCTGGTCAGTGGCGACACAAGACCGAAACCGACGGAAATCACCGAAGATTGGATCTCCTCGCCGCCCTTCGTCGTCCTCGAGACATCATCCAAGCCCACGAAAGTACTCTCGTTCCGTCTCTGATGATCGCGAGCGGAGCTTCATTCATGAGATATCTAACATGTCGATCGAAGTACCATGGCAGATGGAGGAGCGTTCTGCAGCCACTGCGGCCAACACATCACCTAATACCAACATCCCACATATCAGAGTCACGTCATCGACAATCACTGAACCCCTCCCAATGCCTCCGGTACAGATGGCTCGTTCATATCCGTCTTCTTCGCTCCGTTCAGGCGACAACGAAGATCTGAACCGGTTCGTATCGTCGAGCACGGCCTCGGGAACGACTATCACCGCAAGCAGCGCTCCGTCCTTCGTGAAGCATGCGGGTCCTATTCACATCACGCATATCGCTCCCTCCGATGTTCCGTCACTGCCACAGCGCGTTGGCAAGATGGTGTATGACAAAGATCTTATGAAGTGGATGAAAGCCACTGTGTCTGCGACGTCGGATGTGGATGACCAGAGAGATCAGACTGCCGGGACGGATGCTGAGAGTGAGGATCCTTTCCGAGACATCGACAGCCTTCGAGAGGACGACTCTGGGGGCACAAATCCCGGTGCAGTGACTGCAGATCTGGAGGAGGAGGCAGATGAGGACGATGAGGAAGCGCACTTCAAGCAAGACATGACTCGGATCGAGGAAGTAGAAGAAGAGTCCCACGACCAAGAAGAAGTGGACCTGACTTCTTTCACTTTTGACGGGCCTTCTGTCGCCGCTATCTGTATTGTTCCTTCAGAGGAAGACGACACAGACGCAGGAGATGGATCCTCGGAGTCTGATTCCGACGACGAGGCTGAGTCAGTGGACGTTGAAGAGCAGCCCGTGCACCAGGTCTTTGACTCGGAAGATGATCTGCCGAATCTTTCACCTGCATCGCCTCGGAAGCCACTTCCAGTGCAGCGATCGGTCGCAGCGATCGAGGCAACACCAGTCGCGGCACCTCCCAGAGTATCAAACCTTGCAACGCCAATGCCACCTAAATCAGTGCTCAAGAGCACTAGCACAACGCCTGTATCTGCCCTGAAGGACCCGAATCGGGAGAAATATAGCACTCCTGCCCGGAAACTCGGACATCGGAGATCGGTGAGCTTCTCGGATGGGAAACGAGACGGACCCATCAGAGGCCTGAGCATCAAGCCCCACGAGAGTGATGATGATATTGGCACGAGCATGTCCTCTCTTGATCCCAGTCAGAGCTCTAGCGGCTTGCCTTCTGCGAGATCTAAACGGCTTGCTGAGATGATGCAGAATCTGGAGATCACAGGTAAGCTTGAAGCTGTTCTGCGAGCGACGTGTAATAATAGTTCCGTCTTTGCAAGTTGATTCAGAGGACTCGCCCACAAGGTCCTCGACATCTGGCAAGCTCTCTGTTGACGAATTGCAGCCACTTAGTCGACGACGACGCCCGAGCAGTCAAATGGCTGTCGTGGATTCAACTGGAAACTCCCGACGAGTATCCTCAATGTCGCGAAGGAGCAACATCACCGACCAAGACGGTATGAACGCCACCTTCTTAACCGAATGTTCCTTTGGGCTAGCACACGACCGACTAGTCCAGGTCATCACAGACGTGCAGCCGTTCGAGCCATACTGGGAGGGCCTGAATAGTATCGATCTGTCAAGAAAAGCTTTGGATAGTGTGGCGAGGCTTAAGGAGTTCTTACCGAAACTAGACTCGTTAACGTTGTGAGTTGGGTAGAGGCCTTGCGCGGCAATGAGCTATTTTGACTGACGTGTATTTGACAGGAACTTCAACGAGCTGTCGTGGTTGAGTGGCATCCCCGGTTCTTTGCGGACACTTTCTGTCGCCTCCAACATGTACGTGACACATGGAGAAATTGAGACGACGTTGACGTGTAGACCCACCAAAGCTTGACAGGCGTCAGTTCATTCAGTCACTTGCAGAATCTCGAGAACCTTGACATTAGCAATAATGAAATCGACTCGCTGAGCCGTAAGTTTGACCACTCTGAATTTTGCTGCCTTTTACTTAAACGCTTGCTTACGAAAACAGAATTACAATGCCTCCGACACTTGAGGGAGCTTAAAGCTGATGGGAACCAGATAACAAGCCTTGACGGGCTGCAGAAATTGGAAGCGCTGACGAAGCTGAGTCTTCAGGGCAATCTTATTCGTGAGGTTGACGTTAGTTTTTTCCGATGGTGAGGCGCTCGTCCCGTCCTGATGCCGGTCTGACTTGTAATCTGCCAGGCCACGCCTCGAGATGTTGAACCTGAGTTACAATCAACTTGTCAGGGTGACCTCGATGGCATCGAGTCTGCCTGCACTGATTGCACTGAATGTTGGTGGGTGTGCTTCTGGTGGTCGCCATGTGTACCTGAACTGACTATCCCCATGGCGGCTTAAAGATGGCAATTTACTGGATCATCTTGACGCCGATGGTCATATGGCAAGGCTGCGCATTTTGCGCGCCAGTAATAACCGACTCCACAACCTAAACGTGACGCACTATACCAATCTGCGCACGCTATACCTCGACAACAACTCACTACCAGGTCTCAAAAAGGCGGAACGTCTGGGAAAATTGGAAAACCTCTCCATGCGAAACCAGAGTTGCCGTGACTTGTAAGTGCCAGCATTGCCTATTTTGGGGTGTTAACGTGACGTGACGGAATCTTTCATTATGGGTGCCTGATTCTTGATATTGATGGCGATATTGATGGCGATCTGCAGTCATCTTTCGACTCGCCAATTCCGGGATGTCAAGCGGCTGTATCTTTCAGGTGAGTTTCGTGATTCTTGGCAGCGAGCTTGAGAATGAACACACCACTGGTTCTCTAGGCAACAAACTCAAAGCTGATTTCATCGAAGAGCCCTGTTACAATCTAGTCTACCTTGAGGTAGCCGCATGCCGACTAACGTCCCTTCCAAGTGACCTGGCGCGGCTAACTCCTAACCTTCGAGTTTTGAACCTCAACTATAATTTCTTGGAGGAAGTAACCGCATTGGACGGTCTCACGAGACTGAAGAAGCTGTCCATGATTGGATCTCGCCTAAAGGGAACGAAACCGCTGATCCGTGTTTTACAACGGATGCCTGATGTGGAAATGCTAGACTTCAGGTGAGGACCCGCCGTCGGTTTTTGTTCGGCCTTCCAATGGAGTTTGTGATGCTGAGATACGATTGCTAATCATCGTCCCTCACACAGAATGAACCCCTGTACGCTTGGGTGGTATCTTCCACTTTTGGTACGAGACGTGCCTGGGGCGTTGCAGCCGTCCGAGAGCAATGGCTCCAGTGAAGGAGAACGTGCGGTGTGTAGAGGTGAGAAAGCGACAGACTGTGGATGGCAAGAGTTGGACTCGAAGTTCCGACGGGACCTGCCGGATGATGCTTACGTCGGCCGCCTTGCCTATCGAGGCTTAGTTATGCGGGCGTGTCCGCGTATCGGGATGTTAGATGGTGTGGAGGTATCGGAGAAGGAACGGACGAAGGCTAATCACCTACTCCAGGGTATCATGGGAAAGAGTAAGATTAAGGGGAGAGGCAAGTCGGGGACGGTGCTTGGGGAAGTTAAAAGCTGATAGGGTGGATGACGCCTAGGCACCATACTGGTATGATTTCGCTATGCTTGTACATTCGGGGATGCTTTCGGCATATCTACGCTAGATATGGGTCTTTCTTTCTTTCGTCATGTACTTGTGGAAAAAGCCCACGATGGAGATCGTGGGACTTTGGAGTTATGTAATATGAGCATCGCCTCGAAACACCATACCAGATATCTTTACCCTGACTGGCTACTAAACTCGGGAATTCCGAGTAGGGACTGGGGAGAAATGACGATGAATTTACGAGAAGATGGTCCTGACAACGACCTGACGACGTGAGGGAGAAAAGGGAAAGGCTTAGCAGTGGCTTAGCATCCCGATCACTGTGATGCCATGTGACCTTGCAATCGGATATTAATAACTGGTATAAAAAACTAGAATGAAAAACAGTAGAAAAAAACGAATTTGCAGCCAAAAGGCGAGGACTGCCCGTGCCGCATCGCCTCATCGGAGGAGTGAAATGGAGGGCCAGGGGGAACGATGTGATGGCAAAAGATATCGAAATCCAGTTCGAACGGGCCGAGGCGTAACAATGAAAGGGGCTGAGTGAGCCTATTAGCGGTTTTTGTGTGCCTGGAAAGGGCCAAGCATTGAGATGCCGCAGAATCTGAAACTTTTTTGAGGTGGAAGATCACGCGCACAAGTGATCGGGTCGTAGTTATATGACTATTTGAGGGTGTTTCGTTATTCATTGTACCTGTGATACATACGGCGGTTGGTGTTGATATGATGATGATGATCCCGGTTGCGATGGCTCAAGGGGGAAGATGTGAAATGACGAGAGACCAGGAGACGTGCGAAGAAGGCGCGGTGCCGTCGTATGATGCGGCTGGACGAGAAGGATCGAGGAGATGGCAATATGATGGGTCAGTTATGTACGAGAGCGACGTGAGATCTGTGGATATGATTGTACGGTATGACAGAACCTGTACCTCAAGTATGTAAGACTCGTGGAAGGACGGGATCGGGACCGGGGAGGAGCTATGACTTCTGAGACGACGAAAACGGATCGCATTTGATTGGGCGATGAATATTAATATTAATCCCAAGTTTGTTTGTTTATGCTATTTCTTTGATCAATTACTTGGTATTTTCACTGTTTCAGTGGCACAGCATCGAAACACAACGGCGCCCCATCCTAAATGGTGTACTAAATGTGAAGGTGCAGTCTAAACTTAAAGTTTAGCACGTTTTTCGTGTTTCGCACAACATTTAGATTGGTCCTCAATATTCAATATTGCTATCCCCATTGTGACAGTTATTATCTTCGATTTTTGCGAAGTAATTTGGACGTAAAAGTTAGGTTAAAAACTGGGATTAAAAATAAAGAGAATATCCGCTGAGAAGTACTATCGATAAGTCGCTACACAGCTTTGGTCCTGTGTTTTTTTTTTTTTACCGAGAATGTTATTCGCTACCGACAACACCTCGCGGGTAATTGTCTCATAGATGAGATGATGAAATGGTCCTGCCCGGGAAAACCGTTAACCTTCCCAGGACTAATTAGTGCCTTAACACAGCGATCTTTATTTTTCTGCATGTGTCTGCTTGTCAATTTCCCGAGTTGGATGGCCTCCCTCTTAAAATCCCGAGCATCAACATCTCCCAATCGCCCAAGTTAGGCCACCCTCCTTGTACCTCGAACTCACCTGTACTCAAATGATCGAGCAAAAATCTTCTCTCCTTGGTATCAGCTCCTACAACGTCGCCCAACTTCAACTCTCTCTGTAAGTATCCCTCTCCTCCCTCCTCCTCTCCTCTCCTTCCTCCCCCCCATGTGATCCTTGTGTATGTATTTTCTTGGGGTCAGCCTCAACTGGTTTCATAAGCAACCTGTCACCATATGTCAAGATCTACCAGGATCTGTCTGCCTGTCATTGGCACGTCCTCACTTCTCACTTCCAAAGATCCCCTCTATACATATCCTCTATCCACTGTATTTTGTCTGCGGTACTGATTTCTCCTCACGTTTCATAGGATCGATCCAAAAATCGACTCGGTCTCCTTCTCTGACGACTTGTCAAATTGTGCATCGCCGGCCATCGTGTGGGTCATTTCTGTGCCTTGAACAACTCCGCTCCGATGTTAATTTTTTGTCCTCTCTTTTTCTTCCCTTTTTCGTCCTTTGTCTCTAACCAGCAGTCCCTCTGAGTCGGACGTTGACTTCCCTCAACGACGAATGTCCACCTCCACCGCTTCCGCACCAGACACCGACAGTAGCTTCAACTCTCGTCCAGAGAAAAAGCCCTTGTCTCCTTCTGCTTCTCCTCAACCCGATAATAGAACTCATATCTCCGACCAACAGCCCTGGAATTTTGATCCTCCTCCTCAGAATCACCCAGACGATAAGCCTTCCTCTGATACTCCTCTCGACAATACAAAGGTCCAGCTTCCATCTATCTTCACTACCTTCGAGGATCCGTTCCGCAACGAAATTCGTCGTGCCTCGTTACCTAGCATCTCCTCTGATTCCTCATCCAATACCCGCTACAGATCTTCCCCCTACCCCCCTCCTGGCGCTCGTAAATCTCACGCCTCCATTAATCAATCTAATCTAGGGACATACCATTTCCCTAGTGATACCCAAGACTCCCCAGCCAACAAGCCTTCTGCTCGTCCCCGTCTCACTGCGGATACGCATCTCAATTATAATTATTCAGAAACTTCCCCATACCCCCCAACTTCCCTTCCCAGCGCAACCGCTTCTAGTTCCCAAGTCTCTTCCTCTTCCTTCGCCTCTCCCCTCACCCCGGATTTGCGCTCACAGGGAGTCACTCCTAATCCCTACGTCGTGGGTGACAACTGGTCGAGTTCCCCTTCTGGAATCGTTCGTCCAAATTCGACCCCAGGTCAACAGTCCATGGCAGGTTCTGTCAAATACGACGACCCCATGCGCCACTCTTCTTTCAGCGCTCCACTTGGGCAACCACAAATGTTCCCTAATGGTGGCCGCATGCCTGCTCAGCAAGGTCGGGGGCCATTCCCCCCTTCTTCAGGACAGAAGCAGGATGACTGGTCTTTTCCCAATCAGGAATTCGTTTTGCCTCCCACTAATGTCACTTATAATTCAACATCCAGCCCCTTCTCTCCTACCCAGCCTGCTCCGCCCTCAGCTGCCCCTGCCCCCTCCTCCCCACCATCTCGCTCTCCTCAGGCGGTCCCTTCTTCGACCCTCGTCGATAGACCAACGAAAAAGCGCGGCAAGCTGCCAAAAGAGACGACCGACTACCTCAAGGCCTGGTTGCATCGTCACTCAGACCATCCCTACCCTAGCGAGGACGAGAAAAAACAACTTTGCCATGCAACTGGCTTGAGTATGAGCCAAGTCTCGAATTGGATGATTAATGTGCGTTATTTATCATTGTCATTGTCATCATTATTGCGTAATTGCTAACGACCTTACATCAGGCGCGGCGCAGGATCTTGGCACCCGCCCATAGAGCAGCATCAGGACCTACGACCTCGGCGCCTTACCCCCCACCAACGCGCATCACTCCGGCCACAACGATGTTGGATCCCGCGTCTCGTCGCGCCTCGATGCCAGCGGATGGCCTGCAATTATATCATCCAATGTCCCTTCAATCGATCCCTTCGTCCAATCAGAGCCATGCTCATTCTGCCGGCGCTGACTACGTCGGATCCAACCGGCATCTTCTTGGGATGTCACAGCGATCATCGCACCAGTATAACGGCAGCAGCGGGGGTGGATCGAATGGGATGGAATTCTCCCAGAATAGGCACTCTCTGCCATATGTTCCCGGGCATGGTCATCATTCTGGGAGCGGCAATCAGTCGGCGCACTACTTGGCGTCGGGAGTGCCCATGTCCGCTCCGGCAGCCTTGTCCCCTAACCCATTCGCGTCGCATAATCTTGGCAGCCATCAACACCATACGCAATCGATGTACTCATCACAGCATCATCAATCTCCGTTGTCGTCCAATTTCCTTCCGAGTCCATCGCAGGGATCAGAAAGGCTGCCGGCACATTCTACGGATCCACATCCGCACAGCTACTACGGAGAGAGCCAACCTCACCAATCGACTGGTCCTGGAACAGCCTTTTCTGGTCCACATTGATTGGGCGCATCATGTCCGTAGGCTGAGTGGATAGGGGGATTTGATATATTTGATGCCCCAAAACCAACTGCGTGTAACAATATTAGTAGTATTATACTGACTTACCTAAAGCCACCTAGTTGCCTGTACTGCCGGTGGGCCGGTGTTGTCTTCTCCAGAACCCCTCAACCATGTTGTACGCTGTACAACAAGATACCTGTGCGTTGTACTCGGCCTCTTGTGATCACCGGGTATACACGGGTGCAGTTTGCAGTGCAAGACACCACCACATCCCTTGTTTTTCTCTCACTGCTATAACGCACACACGCTCCAAGCGGAACATACATACCTTTTGTACCCCCGCATCTGCATCCGATCTGTTATCCAATACCCTTGGCTTCTATCTCACCATGGCCTTGCTTCCAATCAGCTTCCGATCCACGATTCCCTATTTAGTATGTCTTCTCCTCCCATGATCTCTCGGTTTGTTTGTTTTTTTCATATTCGTGACCTACCTCGGCAGGGAACCATTGGATTCTTTCGATGTTGTCGTCGATTCGGAGAAATTTTCTGATTGTAATCTCAATATCTCCGACCCCCCACCCAGCTGTATCGATTTGACTCGATGTAAGTAATACGTTATATCGGCTACTTTTTCAGTATTTACAGTACTCACCGCCGCGGCGAATCTAATAAACTCAACCGTGTTGGCTCCTCACACATATCTGGTCCACCATCACAATCTTTACGTGAAGTGAGTCCAGACATACTTAACAGCGAGCGGGGCGTGTGAGCGTTGAAACGTTGACGCACTTTGTATTACAACTCTGGGCGATTGACACGGCGGTTGACCTAGGCGCGGCGTTTGGAGCCTCGCCGCCTGAGGAGACCTGGAACGTTCATGATTCCAAAATACCCTGCTGCTCTGGGGACTTTGGGTGGTACATGTTTCGTATTTATGTTCCAGAACTGCGCCCCAGCCCCAAGGCCAAAAATATTTAGAAGAGAAGAATGACCGGCAAACCTGAGATGGATCCGAAGCTGTGAGTATAGGCGAGGTGAGGCGAGCAATGATATCGGAAATCACGATAATCAAAGGCATGGCCAAGCGGCGCCACGTATCTGCGTGGCACGCTTCCATGTGTGTGATGCTGAGGCTTATACTGGAAGGTGCCTTGAAGATGCCAGTGAGGTTAGGACTCAGCAAGAATTGAGGGGAGGGAATGGAAATGAATGGAATGGGCCTTCGCCATCATTACCTAACCACGAGAGCGAGCTAACCGTAAATGGGGGCTAATCCACCACCACCAACCACCACCACCATCTTCTCCTTCTTCTTCTGCTTCTGGGCATTGTGCACGGATGGAAAATACCAAGGTGAGAAAAAAAAGTGGAAGGAGGCCATTTTCGGATCTGCGGGCCAAGGGACCCACTATAGTGGCTGCGCATGCCCCACTTAGTAAGTTAGCAGTAGGTACTTAGCAACCGTGATGATGAAAATTTCGCCAAGGTTCCAACCAAATTGTGATGGGCTTATGAAGAAACTAGGGCTAGGCCGAAACTCAGTGGAGCCACGCACTACACCATAGGAGCGCTTCGGCCGTCCGGAGGGTGTGCAATGGTTGCGATGCCTACGTGCACTGAATGACCTCGTGATGATCCCTGCTAGTGTTCGAGGCCCCACCCAAGTATCCAGGGACAGCACTGCAAATAATGCGAGCCCATCAGGCAGGTATGAACAAAGTTGCGGACGTGGGTATAAGCTTTTCATGATCGGGAAATCCGAGTCAGGATGCGTTGACGTACTTACCGCTATGGTTATTCCGCGCAAACCTCCGATGTCACGCGTCACGGCATGTCACAAGCTGGTAACTGTCACGAAACCCCCCCGCCCTGAGTGAATTCGGATGTGGAGTGTGTAGATCAATGATCTCCAAGTCATATCAACGCACGACCCTGTTCAGGGGAAAGCTTGATTGACCAAATGAGACCCTGACGTCCGACCTTGTGGCCCGTGTCTTTCAAAGTTTTCCATGCTCAAGCTCTGAGAAATGCCTTTTCCCATGACCACACTCATCCGGTGAGCTCATGGCTATGATATTATGCATGCCAGATTTCCGCGGACACACTTGTACTACCTGCCGTGGGTGGCCGTCAGTTACTGCCAAGAGAAAAGTACATCATGATAACGAGACGCCTCGCGCAATAATGCGGCACAGAGATGGTACCAGCTGATATGGGAGCCTGAGGTTCAATTCACCATTCACAAACGCTGACCCCTGACTCGACGGACAAAAAAGGGCATATTGCTGCCGGACACAGACTCTGGCTTTACCACAGGACGAGCTACAAGTTGAACTATAACACTGCACGAGAACGTGAAGGGGGACCAACATGGATCAGTTGATTATGTGCTGAATCAGAATGGAGTGCAAAAGAAAAAAAGATTCGGTGTATGTGCAAGCTAATTAAAAGAATGGAAAATGCCACTAAATAATGCCTACTTGAAGGTCTTCTCAATGATCACCGAAGTGTCTATTTTCGAGGTCACGAACGAGCGTGAAAAGGAACGTTTGACCCTGAGAACCCAAAATATTAGCAAACAAAACCTCTTTCTGACCAATCCCACATAACATAAGTTAGGTCAATAATAGCTTCCCAAGAAAACGGGGTAACGAATGAATTCTGGTGCCATTCATTGAGTGTGGCCCAATGAAATCTTGCCATCCACCAAGGGGGTTGCAAACTTTAAAGGGCGAATTGCGCCGCGTGTAACTTACCAGTAGCCTCATAAAGTGCAGGGGGAAAGCGAAGGTCGCACATTGGTCGCATATGAACAATGCTGTCGGTTCTGGAACAGGCCAACAGCCAACCCGAAACCCTCTGTGAAGTTCAATTACTCGGCCACCGCGAACCTATAACTAATACATACAGCCGCGGCTACCGCTCATGTGTTCGAAAGAAGGCCCTGAATTGCCTTGATGCTTTCTGCCAGGTTTCTCCAGCGCTCTGGCTCGACCGTCATCAGTCAGCATCAGATATTTAAATTACTATGAGCCAGGGTCGACAATCGCGTACCTGAAAGCGTGTGCGTCCTCCCCGAATACGGACTTGCCTTTATTCATCGCCTGTTGGGTATTGTGTTGATATCGTGCTTAGCGACCTTTATGAATGTATTCAACACCCCTTCTTATCGTAAAATGGCCGTCCGACGGGAATTTCACCGTCCTCCATGGCGACCCGCATCGTCCACGTTACTGGTGCGTGCAATCAGAATGTCTCGCGAACAACCCAGTCGAGGTATTCCAACCTGGCGACACCATCGTGCGGAGGCCGTCAAGTAGGGTGCTATGGTATTCTGGACCCTTTTGCATTTGCCTAAACGCACCAAGGAAGTGCAGAAGAGGTGGTCTCGTAACCAGCGATGAGAAAAGTGGATTATGGCATAAGACGTCCGATGTGGTCACGCGCTGGGACTCAGTGGGAGGCGAAGGAGGCCAAGTTCGACAGGACTACACAGCAATAAGCTGGACGGTCTTCCGTCGGAGCCGGGAACTACGTATTGAGGAGGCCTAGCATGTCCGTGCACCCTTGCTCTTTTCGGGGCTCCTCTACGGCCATCGCTCATCGATAAGGTGTCTACCTATTCGAGTCAAGTGGCTGCGAGCTGGTTCCACTTCCCTGAATGGGGAAGCTGAGAACCATTAACTGATGGAACTTGGCCGCAGGGTGATATGGCGCAACGAATTTCCTCAGCAGTGGGACCTACGTCACCAAGTGGTGCGCAGTTGAAACCTTTTCGCTGCGGTGAAAATTAATTGGTAAACATTAGCATTAGGGAGTTTCGTCACTCTGACCTGCTCGAGCATTGAAATGGATGGTGGCCAAAATCTGAATTATTTTTCAGTAAATATTTCCATATATTTACGCTACCACATCCACATGCCCGTGGTTCCAATCATGTCAGAGGTAGCTCTGGCCCAGGTCAAGACATCTATAGGCGAAACTCGTTTGCAATCGTCGTCCGAAAGCTACGGCCAGATATCGCGTACCTACCGGGATTGCATATCACAGTGGTCTCAACAGGAATAGAAGGTGACAACATACTACAGAAGCCTTCTCCCAGAACGTCGGGGTGAGCGTTGTGATGTACGCTGCTATGAAGGCGGTAGGCTATGGAAGCCAACAACAAATCATTTAGGAGAACTGAGAAATCTCCCGCGAATAGATCTCGAAGATACGAGGCAGCGCTTGATCGTAGAGAACGACATGGCCATTTCAACAGAGACCAAGTGCCGTGCTCAAGATCCTAGTATTAGCACTTGAAGTAACTCACCAGTATTCTCCCCTACGAGGTAATTTAAATTAGAGGTTGACAGATCGACAATGGCGTCTCACTGTCTTCTGCGTGTGCCGCCGTCTGTAGTGAGAGTAGTATCTTCGCCAGCACCCATTGTTGCGAGGTTGTGACGCACAAAGTCCGGTCTCTGGTAAGTGTCGGAATGGGACAGGATGTGAGTTATTGCAGTAAGGTCGATCGTCATTAGTCCAGAGTCGAGAGCCCCCGAAGCAGCCCTTGTACGCGTATATGGGAACCGTTACGTGGTATCCCAGTCGTAGATGGGCCGGTATTCTCTTGATTATACATTTCACGTAGGTTTCCAAAGAGAAACGGAGGTCGTGGTGGTCCGCGAAGGCAGTGTGGAGGCGATAAGTACTACCTCCAGAATAGAGCCAAGAGGTCGGCCAAGATATAGCATGAGGCCAGCGAGAGAACAGTGCCAAGAGTGAGCAAGGTTGTCTACAAGTCGAAATCAAGAAATGAGAACATGAACAACATGAACACGAACCTCGGGGGTTCAAGTAGGGGAATTACGTTGTCTCTGTGTCGCTCCCATTCGACGGAAGAGCCACTGGTTTGGTGGTATGTAACCTAGCCCATCTCAGGCTGCTGCGGAAGACCTCCAAGTTCTTGAGCGAAGTTAAGGTTAGGAACTAGAACATAGACAACTGAAGTCTTGGTCGCAACGTTGGTCATCGGTCGGCTAACTCGAATCAGTATCCGAGTTCGTACAAGAAGGAACCGCCAGCGAAGTTCATATGCGATTAACTGTTCGTTTCAGAACTCGAAGGAAAAGTATCAGGTTTGGACGCAGCCATCCGAGTCATCAGTCCTTTGATCTCTGCCACGATGTCGTGCACTGCTACTGACACCCCAAATTGCACTGCGACATTCACAATCCTCGACAAACTTTCTTCACCCGTCATTGATTCTTTGCTTTCGATACACCCGAACGATATAACGCTCACTGGTGGGGAACTTCCATCTCTATGGTCTTCTTGGTGGAGTTGGGCGACGAGTTCGGCAGTCCACAAAGACCTCTCCCCAGCCTGGCTGCGACTGATTCGATACCTATGCCGTCGCAATGAGAGCAATACACCTGATTTTGATGTGAGTCGCTCTGTCACTCTCTCTGTGGACCATGTATAGACAACTTTTTCCTGATTAGATTCCCCCAGAACTCGGCCTCCTGATTGATACTGTACGAGACCTGCAACTGCAGCGGGATCCAGTCACTCTACCGATCACATCAGGTTGGTGGATGCCTTCTCGAATTATTCGTAACTTTGAACGTTTGAACCCCACTCGGTATTAGCACATGGAACGTGCGATGCGGGCTACCGCACGTATGGCATGTCTCCCAAGAAGGAACACGAAGTTCAGCGCATGTCATCGTACATTCACCATCTTATTAATTCGAGCAACTGCGGATCAGTTCCCCATGCTGTTGACGTTGGATCTGGGCAGGTGAGCGTCCCATCGTATTGGTAGAGCTACGTCGTAATTATCACTCCTTCCATATATGAAATCTTTTTTTCTTCCGTCCAGGAGTCAAGTTGAGCCGTTCCTTCTCAGGGATATTTATCCAGGGCTCTTCAAGACCTCGGCCTTCACGTTCTGGCCCTGGATAACAACGAGAATCAGACGTCTGGTGCCGATCGATGGAACACGAAGGAAGCAGCACGTAAACTTAAACGAGAGCGCCGGAAGGATCATGATGGCGTTAGCGAAGCTTCCAAGAAATCCACTGCCAAAGAAATGTTGATGCAGCCAGAAGGTGTAAACACGGTTGTGAAGAACACGAATGAAGAGCGGAAGGGGTCCCTTATCCACCGAACTGTGAACATCAGCACTGGAACATTGGAGAAGGCTATATCTGATTGGATTCTAACCGAATCCCCCGGGATCAAGAGCCACGAGGATCGCAGCATCGGAGCCTCACCAACCCGTTCAGAACATGTCCCGGCGATGTTTGTGGCCCTGCATGCGTGTGGCTCACTCACTGTTGACGTATTGCGAACGTTCTTATCGTGCCGCCACAGAAGATCAGACTCTAAAGTGGCTGAGCCAGGGTGGCGGCCACATTCGCTTGTCGTGGTGGGATGCTGTTATAACTTAATGTCTCCTTGTGGTATGTGCGGTCTGTAAACGACTAGAACTATCCGAATGTAAACATTCTCGGAATGCAGATTTCCCTCTCTCCAAGGCTCTTCGGGAGGTCAGCCCCACACCACGATTACAAGTGGCAGCTCTCCACCTCGCCGCTCAAGTTCCATCCCAGTGGCTGAAGAGTCAGCCCGCCACCCAAGGCGCTGAACTAGCGATACGTAAAGTTGTTTACCGAGCCCTCCTGCAGCCTGTCCTGCAGGCCGCGGCGCAAACAAGTGACGTCACCCTAGACAACACATCACAATCAGAACGGGACAAACCGCCCATGCAGCCCGGGCTTGGAGAGACATCAGAAAACCGACGGCTGGGAAAGCTCAATAACGATGCGTACAAGGACTGGCCCACGTTCCTGGATCGCGCACTGGATAAGATGGGCATCAGTATTGCGGAACTCAGTGGGAGTCTTCCCGATTGGTTTTTTGACGAGGGAAGCCGGCTAAAGATGGAGAACGGCTTGTCTGTGCTACACACACTTCGCTGCATACTCGGGCCATTGATCGAAACTCTCATTGTTCTTGATCGATACGAATGGATACGCCACGAATTGGCGGAGATGAATGATGGAGGCCAGAAAATGGTCATCGAGATGGTCAATTTATTTGATCAGGCTGTTGGGAGTGGAAGGAATATTGCTCTAGTTATCAAGCCTGTCGATAATCACACCCGAGGAGATTAAGATGCATAGCTCTTTTCAGATGGACATTCAAATGCTACATGTACATGTTACTCCACTATCGATGCGTAGAGGGGATAGATCATATACTTGTGTGCTCCGATTCAAATGGCCACGTAAAGATATCTTTCCCGATCTTTACTGAAATCCTATCCACAACGAAACTGCCTGTCCGTACCTGGGAAAGCTTGCCCGCATATGCCTGATTAAGGGACGGGACGAGGCCATGCGGGAAATGAGGTATGCGGTTAAAGCTTTCGGTTGACTTTTCGGTAGACCTTGGTGAGGACATCAACCTGTGTATAACATCATCTCCGAGAGAGGCAGATCCAGACGACGAGATCTCATCGGGCGCTCCGACTGTGGTAGATGAAGCTAATCCAGATGGGGATGTCGACTGTTCGAGTAATGCCCATGCTATTGAAGCATGGAATTTTGGATCAGCATAGAACTCTTTCTGTCGCAACAAGCGAAGCGTCGGTGCAAGAAGGTCTAAGCAACGACGTAGCTGGAGAGAACGGTCAGACTGGAAAGGCGGGAAAGTTTGCTTATGAAACACCTGTGCGTGCCCTGCACCGACTTCCAATGCCAAGAAGGTCCTATTTCTTTCATCATTGGTCAGCTCCGAGAATGTAGCAAATGACGCATCGAAGCTGTACGAAACCAAGGTCATCGATCCGTGCAAACTCGGAGCCGGGATGGGACGTACGGGGCTAGAGAAGAAGCGACCTGTTTAATAGCTCGCTTGAAATCTTCGCGCTGATGCGCTCGAAGGAATAAAGGATGCGACAGTGAGATGTGGAGTTCCGATCGTGTGGTTCTCGGAGCCGCAAGTTGTCCGTTGGTTTGCCTCCCGATGACGTGCAGGGAAGGGACTTGCTCCTTGCAAAAACTTGAGCACATCCTCGACCAATGTGTAAAGCGGGTCTTTCGAATGTGACACTACAGGCACGTATATATACGTGGCATACTGTCCATCTACATGAGGGACAGTGCGCACTCGACCTTGGTGAAGAGCTGGGTCGTCTATCGGTGTTGCAATGGTCAACGACGAAGATAGGGTTGGTAGTTTTCTATGTTGTCGTGATCAGCTTCTGGCTTGGCCCATCTAGAAAACTGATGCTGCCCGACCTCTTTTTCTTTGGTTGCGGGGGTTCATTGACCTGGTTTTCATCATCTTCTGAGCTGGAATATGCAACCAAACCAACTGAGCCGCGTTTCATTCACGAGATTCGATCCGCGTCGGTTCAGAAACTGTTGGACTGTCCTTCGAGTACAACAGCTGACACTGCGTAGTACGGAAAACTCCGAACAGTTATCTTATCATGATCATGATGCTACACTCTCTCCAGAGTTACTAGGACTTCATTGCATTGATCAAGGAATATCCAACTCATGAGTGTACAATTCATTCAAAAACCTTGGTTCGGGTGCACAACCGGCCCTGTCCCACTCACATGAGCATAGTGGAGCGAACCACAGTCACGACCACGGGGCTGAGCACGGTCATACACACGAACACCTCGATCATCCGGGTATGTCATTGATCCTTTATCGCTCGACGGGAAACCTACTATGACTCGCAGGAAAGTTTGCCGAAAGAGATCTTCCCGACTACTCTTCTCGAAACTTCGAGGAGAGAGGGTTCACAATCGGGATCGGTGGGTGAGTTGATCGCGACCACGTGGTGGGCACTCCAGTCTTAACGCGCGCAATCTTCCAGGCCGGTAGGATCTGGTAAAACAGCCCTCACGCTTGCTTTGTGCAAGCGGCTGCGGGGCGAATATAACATCGGTGAGAGACTTCTACCAGACCTCATGCCTTGCTTTTCCTTCTCGTCCTCAACAATTTATCCGTAGCCACCGTGACAAACGATATTTTTACTCGTGAAGATCAAGAGTTTCTCATTAAGAACGAAGCACTTCCAGCTTCCCGTATCCTAGCTATTGAAACGGGCGGGTGTCCTCATGCTGCAATACGTGAGGACATCAGCGCCAATATGGGTGCCCTTGAGACCTTGCAGGCTAAATATGGCTGTCAACTTCTCTTCGTGGAGAGTGGTGGGGACAACCTTGCTGCAAACTACTCACGGGAACTGGCAGATTATATCATATATGTGATCGATGTTGCGGTGCGCATCCTGTCCTCCGGCGCATGTATAGATCGATTGACTCTAATTTAGGGAGGAGATAAAATACCTCGGAAGGGAGGACCGGGTATATCGCAGTCAGATCTTCTGGTGATTAACAAGGTGCCTCCGTGTTTTTCATTTCGCGACTGCCACACATCACATGCTGAACGTAAACGTGTGTGTGCCATTCATAAAGATCGATATTGCAGAATACGTGAACGCTTCTCTGGAAGTGATGGGACGCGATGCAAGGATTATGCGGGGAGACGGCCCGACAGTTTTCACCAGCATTAAGAAGGGCCAAGGGGTCGAGGACGTCGTGGATCTGATCCTGGCTGCGTGGAGGACTGCTGGCAGCCCGGGTACACCCGGTCCTGTTACGAGCGATGACAACTAATCCCATGTGTTCGAAGTAACGATAACAGAAGAAACTGGCAGACCCGCGCGATGTAACCTGATGTAGCAATATGTACACTCTGAGTGGCTTGCTTGCCCGTGATTTGAAGAGGAGTATATCTGCATAGAGGTGGACCTCTCATGGACTCAGAACACACATCGCTACGCCCCCGTCCGAACACATTGTAAATTTCAGGTCAGAGTGACCCACGCTTAGCGAAGACGAAGGCCCGGGCCCTAGGAAGGCTAGTTGTCCCACCCTCGACCGGCATCCTGCACCCATTTTGACATGCAACACGAGAACAGCCGCCATGGTCCTCAACGTAAAATTCAAGTTCGATGATTTGGAGGCAGCCTGGCTTTCTCCTCCGAAGGTGACAGAGCCAGAGCTTATGTGTCCCTTGGTAAGAGAGGAATTGTTGGACTTACTGCAGCTACTCTCAAGATCTCGAACGCTTGTGCGAGTGAGAGTGGTTTGTTGCCTTGCTTCAGAGCAATAGAGTCGAAGAAACAAGGACACCATTATCTCTGTATCATGTCCTGTTGTTCAAGTCATGTTACGTGTTTACCATATGGCTGCCCTGATATCGTACACAAGTAGACGGGAGAAAGATGAACAACATTAATTCTGGTCCGTACTATTTGTCAGAGGTCATGTTGGATGATAAAGGGCGAGACCTATGCGGAAGGCTCAGACTGTGCCTCTGGTGCGGGAGGAGCAGCAGCTGGCGGCTGCGCGACCTTGTGCTCTCTGATGCGAAGCGCTTCTTCGTGGATGTCGCGTACCTGCTTCGAGGTGTTTGTGTAAAAAGAAAGGACGGATTGACCAAAAGGCGAAGAAAGGGCTTTGGAGTAATACTGTAGCATATCAAGAGAATATGTCAAGTCAGCAGTGAGGAAGGCAAAACGAAAAGAGGCATACTCCGTGTGCTGCTTTGGAGTAGCCTTTTTGCTCGTCGACGCTCTTTGCGCGAGTGTGGGCTTCTTTGAGTGTGGACTGGACTTTTCCGGAGACAGTTTGGTCAGGGCCGAGGGCGCGCTGGCCGATTGATGTATCAAGGTTGTTCATGTATGACAAGAACTTATTGGAAATGCCATGTTTGTCTGCGGCCAATTAGTTCTTCTTTCTGTTCTGCGTCCATAAGTCACTTACTGTCAAGTTCAATGGCGCGCTGAAGGACGTGGTCGGATAACTTGTATCCTTTCGCGAGATACTCTGCTGCAACTGCGAGCAATATTAGAAGGGTTCATCAGTAGGTTTCTCTATCAACACTTACTACCAGCTCTCGGCTTGTCCGATTGCTCGATGGTGTCGGGGTGGTGAGTTTCTTGTGCATCGTGATGATCCGCGTGGTCAGTGTCGGACGTGACGGCGAGGGTAGCTCCGTCAAGCGTACCGCCATTTAACTGGCAAACATTTAAGATTAATTTGCTGGAAGAATGTTGGTGCATACCATGAGCGCCGTATTAGCTGCGGAATGTTTTTCGAAAGTAACAACTGCGGATTTCTGGCCCCCCTCTTCTTTGATGTCGATGGATTTGATTCTGCACTTTTCTGAGTCACGCTATTCCGATTGTCTTTGACACGCTTACTTTCCGCAGAAACTATGCGGCGATGTAAGGATAAGCTCTCAAGTAGGTCACAATGTAGCCTCACCTAAAGAAATCATGAAGTTGTTCTTGGTTGGTAGTAGGAGAGATTCCCGAAACCTAGTAAAGTTAGTGGGGGTCCTGGCATAGCTGTTGAGTGCAAAACATACATTTACTGTCACTTCAGACATGATGGTCGCGCTGGTTGTGATTAAGGAGTGAGTGTTGGCTTGATTATCATCATCATTTACTACTACGACCGGACGCACTGCCACTCGCGATTGGATGACTTCATCACTCCAAATAGGAGTGTGTACATGCCATGGTGCTTACGTGAGCGGAACCTAACGGGTGTGGGAGATACTTTCCTAAAATGAAGGATGACATGTGTGAATGATCATGACGGTGTTGGCGGCAGTGCTCACTAGCAGTATCATCGTTCACAGTTCTTGATGTTCAAGCTCACACCGCTCAATTACTTCTAGTGTCAAGCTTCTTCCAACTCTATTCATTAGTTGCCCCAATCACCATGGCAAGGCCCTTTTTCGATTTTCGACAAGTCGACAAACCCATGCGCAACAGCATAAGAGGCCTCCCTGCAATCCCCTCGGCAAAAGTAACGAAACATTCCAACCGTTCAAGAGACTTTTGGATCCCTCAAGTAACAGAAAATGGACAGGTGGAGTGCCACGTCGTTCCGATAAAACCAAAGTATATCTGACATAACGTGATGACTAGATCTACTATGCCAACACCCTCACGGGCAAACTTTCACGCGATCTGCCAAAGGATATTGAGGACGATGTTTCAAACGGTGACCTCGCCGGACTGACAGGTTCCCAGTACAGCTCACGTGCTGGAACAGGTGCAGAACTGGGTTTTGTACCCGCCAATAACTCTTTGAATGCCGGCGTGAGCACCCATCCTCAAACGGCAGTCCTGGGATCTGTCCCGGAAACCGGACCTTTGTCTTCTTCCATCGAGTTCCAAGAACACTACCAAGATACCCCCATCCCCCATCTCCACCCAATCCTGCCCCTCCTTCGTACGACACCAACATGCTTGCTGCTCGCCCTCGTGCTAACACCGAATCTGCCTCTCCATCCAATCATCATGCAAACCATGTACCTGGCGTCGCCATTGAATTTTTAACCCTTCGATCACGACTACGCAGTCATAGCGCTTCGGATCGTTCACATTCCTCTGTCACACATCAAAGAAGCACGTCTGTGGATAGAAATCCTTCGTCTTCAACCTCTGGCTCTCGTCACTTTCTGGTCGTTCGGGAAGGACCTCGCCTCGAAGAGTCTATCAGAATATCCGACGTCCCAGAAATTGAAGAACCACCGCGCCCAAACACTCCCTCCCGATCGTCCACACCCATCATACGGCGGTCAGTATCGCGCTCTGCGCCAGAGCTTGTATCCGAGCTTCTACAAAGAGCACGACAATGTACCAACTCAGTGATCATACATCTACAGCAATTCGGAATTCCGCGAGTTGCAGAAGACGAGGAGATTGTGGATAACTTGATCAACGCTGCCATTACGGCTACAAGGAACCTGTTATATGTTGCCGGACCTTCGTTTGGAAACCTTGGTGGAAGGAGTAAAGTTGACCATAGGGCCGCGAGCAATGCGTCTCAGACACCTCTGGTCCCGGCACAACGTCGCGCCATAGCAACACTCTCCAAGTTCGTCCTATCAGCACGGGCAGTGCTAAATGATGGTCCATGGATTGAGAGCGACAGTGTCTTACACCTCACCTCTGATGCCGAAGAACTTGAGCGTTCAATGATCGACTTCGTGTCCATAGCGCAAGGCGTTCGAAGCCAGGAAGTGCACGGAGATAAGGGTCAGAAACGGTTACATGGGCACTTAACCGGTCCTCACGCTGGCCCAGGGAAAGCGGGAGCTGGTGCAGCTGGTACATGGACAGGTTTTGGATGGGTTAACATCGACGATAACGAAGAAGCACCGCGGCAAAATCTGGATAGGGCAACCTTCAGCGAGTTCATAACTCAGATGTCACAGGTTCTGGAGAGATTGAACGCATTCACAGAAGCTCTTCGGGCGACGCAGCCTGGTATTTCGTTTGATCCCACTTCTCTATAAATTTAGCTTATAGTGTTCCGATTTGCAGCCGAAGTTGTGACTGCTTCTGGCAAACAGCTCGTGAACCAGCTCTCGTCGCTACTTCTCTTCCTTGGAGATATCCACATCGCCAGACACGTGGACATCGAGCCTGTAAACCAGGACAACCTTGACGATGGGCTTCAATATTCACGGACGGTAGATAAAGCACGCGTCATCGTTCGCTCGTTCGAAGCGACTACTCAAGCAATGTATGACGACGGCGCTACGCTACTCGCCACGACACAACGGGTCCGACAGGTAGAACTCTGCGAGGCGTGGCGAGGCCGCGACGAATCCTACGACGCACTGGAAGCGTTAACCTCGTCTCTTGATTTCAACCTCCAGATCGCCCGACAGAATCTGGAGAGTCTCTTGCTCATCGGCGAGGAACAATCCAACATTTTGGAACAGTGCAACAAGAGCCCTATTGAATGGCGTATATCGCAACGCAGTCTCGTCACCGCAATCCTGGCGGACGACGCTTTGAACCCCACATCCAACGATAACATGTATGATACCTCGACAGATGACGCAGATGAGATCTTGGAGGATGCCACACAAGTTGCTGAGCCGGTCCCTACACAAATGTCGCCTTTACCACCACCTGTACCAACAAGCGGTAAACCCACAATTATACCACGCATTGATATGCCCGCAGAGTCGTCGTTAGAAGACGAAGGTGAGCAATGTTTCAGGCACTTCAGACCTTTCTTTACACGGGTTAACGTCGGGGGACGTTATGTGATGCTAGCTTTAGGATTAATACGCACGCCTCCGCGACCAGACAAAATCAAAGCATTCTTTGGCGATGATGCACCATCACATTATTTGATTTCCTTGACTGCTGAGACAAAGCCTTGGTACCTCCGTCCCAAGTATGACCCCGCAGAGGTCCTCATCGACCCAGATGGGACTGTCCGCGGCGGAACTGTTGCAGCCCTCGTCGAAAGACTCACTGCCCACGAGAGTTCAGGTACGTCCGCGACACTCATAGATGCCGACGAGAAGCTCACGCATGGCCTAGACCCGAAGTTCACCAGGGCATTCTTAATGACATTCAAGTCTTTTACAACATCTGAGGAGCTTTTCAATCTTCTTGTCGATCGTTTCTGGATCCAGCCACCTCTCAACCTTAACGCACAGGAGCTTGGCGAGTGGAGACATTACAAGCAGAACATCATACGCATTCGGTGAGCGCATTGGCTTATGATCTATGCATGGTGAAGTAGTCACTCAACACACATCCATTCAGAGTGATCAACGCGATGAAGTCAATGGTTCAAGACGAGGATGTATTGGAGAAGGATGAATTGGGAATCCTTGATCGCATGACGGAGTTTGCATCGCGGGACGATGTCATCAGCATCCCTGCTGCTAAGCAACTTTTAGCTGCCATAAAGCGAACTGTAGGTTGAACTTTTTTCCATGTATTGGAACCTTTATCGACAGTCTGCGCAGCAGCGAGGAAGAGACCTCAGGAAGATGACAATGAACGTGTCTGGGGACCCTCCGCCTGCACCTATTGTTCCGAAACGGGTAGAGTTACTTGATATCGACCCACTGGAACTGGCGAGGCAATTGACAATCACCGAGAGCCAGCTTTACCAGAAGATCAGACCTTCCGAATGTCTGCAGCGGTCGAGGCAGTCGAAAACAGAGTACCACGACGGTGTTGCCAACTTCATTCGCAGGAGCAACAGGGTACAGTTAAGTTGCTTTTTGGTGTTTCCTTGACTGAGTCTTCTGGCAGATCGCACAATGGGTCACGTACACTATTCTGTGTAAAGATGATCCTCGTCGCAGGGCTGCTGTCATGAAGCAATTCATCGTCGTCACAGATGTTAGTTCCCACTGCCCTTGTCATTTATCATTTACTAATGCTCACATATATGTTGTTGCAGCGGTGTCGAGTCATCCAGAACTTTTCTACCATGATGGCGATTGTTACAGGACTGAATTCTTCGCCGATCCATCGTCTTAAGCGATCTTGGGAGCAAGTCGCCTCGAAATACATGTCTCAACTGCAGACGTGTGAGGCCGTCGTCGATTCTTATAAAAACTATAACAATTTCCGGACCGCGCTGGCTGCTGTAACTCCCCCATGCGTTCCCTTCGTTGGTGCGTCTTGTATTACGCTGGTAGCGTGCGAGAACTTTACCATCCATTCTCTCCTCAAGGTGTGTTCCTGACTGCGCTCACTCACATACAAGATGGAAGCAAAGATCATCTACCAGCTAAGCTGGTCAACTTCCGCAAACGCCAGAAATCGTCCGAAGTCATCCAGGATCTACAGCGCTGGCAGACTCAGCCTCACAACTTCCACCCGCTCCCTTCTGTTCTTGTTTTCATCAACGAGGCGCTAAGCCAGTTTGGTGATCAAGACGTTAGTGACGTGTTCTGGCAATTGAGTCTAGAGAGGGAGCCCAGGGAGAAAGAGGAAGAAAAGCTTGCGAGGTACTTGCATGAAAGTGGTTTCTTTTGATTCGAGGTGGTGTGTTCATGACCGGGGTGAGGGGGTTGACAATTTGGCACTGGTTGTCTATTGTATATGGATTTATACCAAGGACCTCTGTACTAGCTTTACTTGCTCACAGGATGCACTTTATTATCTTTAATATATTGATAATCTATCCAATTGAGCCGTTGCTCTTCTGGGACTAAATATAGGGACTTGACATAGATGATCTGGTGACCAACCCATATATGAGGCCCAAACCCCGTCGATAGACTCGACGTCCCCACACCCCCCCTAGAACGTTCTGCCAGTGACCAGATGCAGGTGGATTCAGGAGCACAATCAGCGGTGCGTTGGTACCCTCCAGGGTATGATATCCGCGTAGAGAAGGTCCCCATTCCAACGTGAGTGTGAGCACTACCAGTGCCAAGAATACTAGTAGAAATAAACACGGCGAGATCACTGGCGACGACTGTGCTGATAATATGTGTGGACAGGATCGAGCATCCCGACGACGCAATTGTCAAAGTCAAGGCATGTACCTTCTATTCATGTCATGATATACTGCACACTCTAACCACCACAACATTTGGCTCAGCTTGCCGGGCTATGTGGCAGCGATCTGCATGTCTACCGTGGTACGGAAGCACTAACAGAACCGTAAGTGATCGACAACTGCATGTTGTCCAGCATTGTACTCATGGTGTCCGAGCGTAGTACCGTGTGCGGCCATGAATTCATCGGAGAAGTGGTTGCCCTCGGTGAAAACTTCCATCCGGGATCGACTGGTCGGCCCCACCTCTACGGGATCCTCAAAGTCGGCGATACAGTCGTTTCTCCATTCACAGTATCCTGCGGAGAATGCCAGTATGTCATGCCCCGCTTTAATTTAGTAGCCATCACCATAACCTTGCACACGACCCAGCTTCTGCCGTGTTGGCTTCACCTGCAGATGTATTGAAAGCCGACTATTCGGAACACCGCACACCCCAGGGGGTCAAGCCCAATATGTCCGCGTCCCACATGCAGGCGGGACACTGTACAACCTCGAAGGGATCTCAGCCGCCTCCGTGAATCCCAACCAACAAATCACAGAGACTGTCAGAAGTCTTTCAGATTCCTCATTGCTCCTACTCTGCGACATCCTACCGACGGGCGTGTTTGCAGCCTTTCAAGCGCTGAACCATCCCAAGACGCTGCCGATGATGACGTCAAGGTCGTATCCGCAGAGCTCTGGGATTGCGGTACAGGATTCTGCTGTTTTTGCCCCCTTGCAGCCGGAAGATAAGGGTTTCACGATTGCGGTCGTCGGTCTTGGACCAGTGGGAGTAGTAAGTCCATGGTTTATATGGGAGACTTACTTTACGTTCATTGAATTATGAACTTCCACAGTGCGCGTGTATCGCGGTGCTGGACATGCTCTACGCGAAGGATATCGACTTTCGCATTGTTGCAATTGACCCAACGGAGGCAAGACGAACGAAAGTCGAAGCGATCTATGCCAAGATCTCCCAGGCGCAGGGTGAACAACGAAAAGGCCATCTGGAAGTGTCTGATATCGCAGCAAGCAAGGACCTTGTGTCGGTATGGACGAAGGGAGCTGGTTGTAACGCGGTTTTGGAGGTGAGCCCAATGTCTCCGAGGCATCACTTGCAGTAACCAGGTTGGTTTTATAGGTCGTCGGGAATACTAGCGCCCTGTCGCTTGCATACGAGCTGGTGAGATCGTTTGGATGCATAACATCTGTTGGAGTCCATGCAGACCATCAAGTCCCCTATACCGGTCGGGAATTGTACGATAAGAATGTCTCCCTGGACTTCGGACGCTGCCCAGTGCGGGCGATGTTCCCTCTCGCACTGGACCTGTTGATACGAAAACAAGACATATTTGGACAGGTCGGGGGGGAAACGAGCTTGGTGGAGAAGATTGTCGGGTTCGATGTAGCGGCGCAGACTTACGACGACTTTGACAAGGGCAGATGTGGGAAGGTGTTATTTGATCCCTGGAGATGAACAAATTGCGATTGTATCCGAGTCGGGTCATACACAATACAGACTGCCTCGAGATTCGAGAACTTGGAGGGAGAATCTTCATTTTTTGGAACTTCGAGTTGCGACTGTACAAAATTCTTGTCCCTTTCAAGTTTGCATGGAAAGTTTTTACTGTGAAGTTGCTGTACATAGTCTAAATTACAAGTGACGATATAGCGGTAACACGAATGTAACATATCATGTGATTCGTGACTGACTGGTCACTCGTCAATGCCACTGTCTACTATAGTAACGTGCTCATCGCCCGACTCCAGCTACAAGTCACATATCAACAAGCGGTATCATATTCGAAGATTCCGCACCATTCGGGATCTACAACTGAGCCAGGCTAACAGGCCCGCCGTTGTTCTGCTACAATGTACATCAAGACTCTCACTATCCAGGGGTTCAAGTCCTGTAAGTAACAATGGCCTCGGTCCTTTGGTCTTATACTTACTACAGTATCTAAAGACCGTGATCAGACCCAGATAGAGCCATTTTCACCGCGGCACAATGTTGTGGTCGGACGGAATGGTTCTGGCAAGAGCAACTTCTTTGCAGGTCAGTTCACATTGCCAACTCACCCGAGCGGGTACGAACGCGTCGACGACTGCCCGTGAGCTGCAAAGCGATAGGACTATCAGCCAAATTGTACTTGTTCCCACTCTCCTGCCTGCCCTGATCCTGCCCAAGTTGTTTGAATGCGTGCTGAATTCAACCCATCCGCACGAGGCTCACATTCAACTCTGCTGTGTCACTGTCTTGAGCCATTCCACTAAATTCACCCCGGTTAATACGAACCCACGCCTGAGGAGTACCAGTCTCTTAAAATCCAACGCAGTGGCGGCACTTTCATGGCATTCAGGAGTTGGGGAACGCCTGTACTCGAAAATGGTGTCGTACTATCGCTGTGCAGCTCATTCATCCCTGTCGGACTCATTCTGCTCGCTACCTTCTCGTACGATTTGTTGTAAGATGCTTAATTTCCGTTCACCCAGCTATTCGTTTCGTCCTTTCCGATGCCTACACTTCAATGTCCCGCGAGGAACGTCAAGCACTCCTGCACGAAGGTGTATCAGTGACCACCACTCTGTCTGCATACGGTGCGTTTTATTCTTCCTTGCAGGCTATTTTTTTCACACATTTTATCCCAGTGGAGATCGTCTTCGATAACTCTGATAACAGGTTCCCTACCGGCCGTGATGAAGTCATCATCCGACGAACCATAGGCCTCAAAAAAGACGAATACAGTCTAGACAAGAAAAGTGTCAGCAAAGCCGATGTTATGAACCTCCTCGAAAGTGCCGGGTTCAGCAAGTCGAACCCTTACTACATTGTGCCACAAGGCAGAGTAAATATCATACTTTTGTTACCCATGTGCGCTGCCTGAACACCCCCCCGCGTTTAGATTACCGCACTTACAAATGCAAAAGACCACGAACGTCTTCTTCTCCTCAAAGAGGTAGCAGGCACCAAGGTATATGAACAGCGCCGTGCCGAATCCCTCCGCATCATGGCAGAAACGGACGCGAAACGCACAAAAATCAGCGAGCTGCTCGAGTACATCGAATCCCGGCTTGCTGAACTCGAAGAAGAAAAAGAGGAGCTCCGTGAGTTCCAGGAAAAAGATAAGGAAAGGCGTTGCCTCGAGTACGCGCTCTATCAACGGGAACTGGAGGAAGTTGGTGAGGCGCTGGAGGAGATCGAGGAGGAGAGACGGGGTGAAGTACACGGAGCTAATATGCGCCGGGAACAATATGACAGCCGTGAAAAGGAAATGCAGGTTGGCACAATTCACACCAACCACTCATGCGGTTCAGTTCTGACTCCTCATGTAGCGCCTCGAGCAAAAAATCTCACAAGCAAAACACAGCCTATCAACTCTCAGTATTACCCGGCAAGATGCCCAATCCGAACTCTCTGACCTCGTCCGCGCACGCACTGAATTAGAATGTACCATCGCCGACCTCCAATCAGCAGGCGAACGCGAGGGTGGACGACGTTCCGAGCTCGAAAGCGAGATAACCACTGTAGAGCAACAGATCCAAGCAAAGGAACTGGAGCTCTCCCAATTGATTCCCCTCTGGACTGATTCACGCTCCCGAGAAACAGCCGAGAAGCGTAAGATGGAAGAGGCACGCACACAGTTGGCCGCCTTGTTCGCGAAACAGGGACGCGTCAAGCGGTTCAGCACGAAAGCAGAGCGGGATAACTACCTCCGCCAGGAGGTTGCCTCGCTTGAGGGATATCAGAATACGCGTTCCGCTGTGCTTGATTCGACGAAACAGGATCTTACATCGACAAGAGAGTCGTTGAACGATATCATCCGAAGAGTTGACGGTATTCAAGGTAGTGTGGAGGATGGAAGACAGCGAGTGAGGAACCTCGGCGATCAGCTAGCGGAGCTCAAGGATCAGCAAAGCGAACTCAGCGAGCGGCGAAAGGAGCTGTGGAGGGAGGATTCTAAACTGGACGGTCTTCTCGCTCACGCGGGAGATGAGCTCAAGTCCGCTGAGCGTAACCTCGCTTCTATGATGGACAAGGTGAGTTATATGTCGGTTTGCATCGTCGGCCTATCGTAGTAAACATTGTGACAGGACACAGGGTCGGGCCTGCGTGCTGTGGATAGGATTGCACAGAGGCACGGTCTAGAAGGTGTCTACGGACCACTCTACCGACTCTTTGAAATCCCAGACCCTACGTTCAGCAGCGCAGTCGAACTCACCGCTGGCAATAGGTAAGGTTCGCTCTTCCGTGGACACATACCAAATTCAAACACGACCCCCCGCCAGTCTCTTCCACGTTGTAGTCGACACGGACGAAACAGCGTCTAGAGTTCTCGACGTCATGCTCAAAGAAAAAACTGGTCGCGTCACTTTCATGCCTCTCAACCGTCTCAAGCCCAAACCCCACACATCCAATGTCCCACCTGCCCAAGACGCCCTCCCCCTCATTGACAAGATCCGGTTCGACGCTGCACACCAGAAGGCGTTCCAACAGGTCTTTGGGAAGACGTGGGTGTGCCGGGATTTGACTGTTGCTGCCGCATATGTGAAGAGTCACGGGGTCAACACTATTACGCTCGATGGTGACAAAGTCGATCGAAAGGGAGCGTTGACTGGTGGATACCACGACATTCGGCGATCTCGTATCGAAGCAATCAAGAATGTTGCTTCTTGGCGCGCTAAATACGACGCTGACGAGAAGCGCTCGAAGGAGGTGAAGTCTGAGATCACGAGGATCGAACAGGAAATTACAAAGATCACTGGTAAGATCCAGGTGCTCACGATCCAACAAGCCCAAGCTCGGGAATCGAGGGAGAATTTCCTCCAGGACTCCAATTCGCTGACGAAAGAGCGCGAACGCCTCGATGCGCGTGCGCTCGCGCTAGAAACTGAGATCGTAGATCTTGAAACGGAACTGAGCAGTACGGCTTCCCGTGCTCAGGGGTACCGCGAAGAATTGTCGACCCCCCTCACGCAAAACTTGACTGATGAGGAAGCCAATATGATGGATGCCCTTGGTATTGAGGTGGAGGAACGAAGGCGACAGTTCTTTGAACTCGGCAAGACCCGTGCCGAGGTAAGTTGTCGAGTCCGTGATAGTGTCGCCTGGATGACCCTCGTTATCCTCTTCATAGATGGACGGCCGGAAGACCCTTCTAGAGATCGAGCTCAATGAAAGCCTTCGTCGTCGACGGCGAGAGTTGCAAGTCAAGCTGGAGGCTTTAGGAGAGGCCGAGAGCGGGGAAGGTACAACAGCAGAGTCGCTCGATGCCCGCAAACGGGAACTCAGATCACTCGGCGCTTCAATAGCAGCTGCAACAAAGCGATCTCAAGGTAGGCAGTTGTTCCTGTCGTTCTCCCAGCACCACTCAACGAACTATCATAGACGCGGATAAGGACGTCGAGAAGCTCAACACTGAACTTCAAGACCTTCGCTCATCTCTTGAAAATTCTCAACACCAGCAATCAGAAGATAGTCGTAGTGTCACGAAACTCCAAAAGAACACTGAACGTTACCTTGCTAAGAAGCAGATGCTGAGTGCACGCAAAGACGAGTGTAATCGCAACATTCGTGATCTTGGCGTCCTCCCCGAAGAAGCTTTTGAGAAGTACACAAAGGAAAAGCTTGATCGGGTGCGTAACCCTATACCAGCGTCACGAGAGATATCTGCTGACACGCGTTGTATACTCAGTTAGTCAAGAAGCTCCATACTGTGAACGAGGGCCTGAAGAAGTTCGCACACGTCAACAAGAAGGCTTTCGAGCAATACAACTCCTTTACGAAGCAGCGTGACCAGCTTTTGCAACGACGTGAAGACCTGGACACGTCTGCAACATCTATCGAAGACCTTGTTCAAGTGCTTGACCAGCGGAAAGATGAGGCCATTGAGCGGACATTCAAGCAAGTAGCAAGCAATTTCGAGGACGTGTTCGAGAAGTTGGTGCCTGCTGGTCGTGGCAGACTGATTATCCAGCGACGGATAGACCAGGTCAGTTGAAATCACAATCTCTCCCCATATCCCTTGTCGTATTGACATTTCACCTAGGATGAAGAAGCCATGGACGAAGCCGACGATACTCAGCAGAGTTCGATCGACAACTACACTGGTGTTGCAATAAAGGTTGACTTCACCTTTACGATCTTCGTGTTGTCAATGTTCAACATCACGCACAGGTATCATTCAACTCGAAAGTCGACGAAGGCTTGCGGATACAGCAATTGTCTGGTGGTCAAAAATCACTTGTTGCCCTTGCTACAGGTATATGAGGTCGTCCTCGTAATTTCGGAGAAATGGTTAATTTGTTTCCAGTATTTGCCATACAGAAGTGCGATCCTGCGCCCTTCTACTTGTTTGATGAGGTATGCATGCTCCATTCGGATGCGTGATGGCACTAACCCCTCGACCAACAGATTGATGCCAATCTCGATGCACAATATCGTACGGCCGTTGCGAGTGAGTAACGACAACGCCTCGTCTTTACTCCCCGTTTATTGCATTCCTAGACATGATAAAATCACTTTCGCACACGGCCCAATTTATCACGACGACCTTCCGGCCCGAAATGCTGGTCACTGCACACAAATTCTATGGTGTTCTCTTCAACAATCAAAAGGTCAGCTCCATTCAGAGCATCGAACGCGAGAAGGCCATGGAGTTTGTTGATCAGGTTGGTCTCTGTTTGTCGTTTCACGTGGTTTCCTCGTTGAACGTCCATTTCTCGTTCTTGCTTTTGATCAGGAGGCCCAAGCACAATGAAGACAGATCTGTTGTACAGTACGACTACATTTTTGCCGCTTTATCCCTGTTATTATCGCCTTCGCTGTTCCAGAATGTAATGTTACACAGTTTTTCATATTTCAAAGCAAAAATCATGTGAAAGTAAATTAACACTAATTATGTAAGTTACCTGTAGTTATGTATCCGATTTCAATGGCACAGCCACTGCGACACATTCGGCAACACCCGAAGGTGGACAGATCCAAGTTCACCACCCATCCCTCTCGACGAGCAAGGCCCAAATTCATCAAGGTGAGCACCCTGTGCAGTCATTTATGCTGTCCAACGTTGTCGTCGACGCATCCCGTACGCCTGGTGCACGTTTGTGCCAAAGAAACGAGTATCTGGGGGTGGATCGACTGGGTTTTGGGTGGATGACCGAAAGTTTGGGTGGATCGTGTGTGCGATGGATATTCCTGGGCCTACGTGTTTGATCGCCACCAGCTTGTTGCATAACCTCCGTCCGTCTCTGCTGTGGTACTTACTTCTAGTCTTTTTTCCTAGACTTGGAATCACCGATGGCCACCACGAAAACAAAGAAGGGTAAGGCAGCAGGTACGCTATACGCTCATTGTTCAATTCAACACCAACCGATACCATTGCGACCCACAGCCGGCAAAACTGCATCCACAAAAGATGCCAAGGCCAAGGCCGCCAAAAAAGCCGCGCTTCAGGGCGTTCACTCACATTCATCACGCAAGCCCCGGTTTTCCGTTACCTTCCGCCGGCCAAAGACTCTAAAACTTCCCCGTGATCCCAAATACCCTCGGAAATCCATCCCTCATGCACCGAGAATGGACGAGTTCCGGACTATCGTGTCGTGCGTTTACCCTTGTAGGATCATACTTTGACGGCGGTGTTGACGGTGGATATAGACCTTTGAACACGGAGTCGGCCATGAAGAAGATTGAGGAGCACAACACTTTGGTGTTCATTGTTGATATCAAATCGAACAAGCGCCAAATCAAGGACGCTGTGAAGAAGCTCTACGATGTGCAGGCGGCCAAGATCAACACCCTCATCCGGTGCGGACTCAAACTAATGGTGTTCGCGGTTAGGCAGAGCTGACAACTTTTTCAGACCTGATGGCAAGAAGAAGGCCTACGTTCGCCTTGCTGCTGACCACGATGCTTTGGATGTTGCCAACAAGGTATTGTGGGATTGTCACGGAACAGTGACCCGGACTGACCGCATCAACCTATGCATAGATTGGTTTCATCTAAATCAACCTGTATATCTTGACCTTGACATGGCTTTTATTTCCAATTATTCATGTTTACTCGCTGTCATGCCACATGCTTCAATTCAAGCTATGCCACCTGGTTGTTTCAGAGTGAGCTGCGCTGAGAGCGAAATGAACGGTGGAAGAACTACCTTGACTCCATATGGGCTGTAGTCTGTCACCCAAAAAAAAAAATCCAATATTTGCGGGGTTATGGATACGTGCATACGGTCGATCACAATTCCTTGACCCGTTCGTCGCCGTCGCGATCTTCATATTTAAAATATGTTTTCATGAGTGCGAGCAAATGTCTACGAGTTTCTACTATGGCGGCGTGCAGGAGATCTAGAATGATTGTGCATGTGAGATGATCATGAGAAAAGCATCAGATATGTAATATATTTACGAAGGTTGATACCGGGCGATGAAAGTCGCGACGACGGGCGTCTTTGTACATCGACTATTTCGTTTTCCTCGCTATCACTTCCCTTTTCTTCGCCTTTTCTCGCGTTTCCCGGTCGTCTGCAACGCTGTCGCCGACATAGTGTTCAAGTTTTTGTCGGCCGCAAAGGCTTTCTCGCGTCGCCAGGAAACAACTATCAATCCTACCGTTTACAAGTCGCTCTACTGAAAAATCGCACACTCCTTACCCTCTTTGCTGGCACGAACATATTTCGTGTTTAGCTGTCCTTGCTATACAGCAGTAACATAACTCGTTCTATGTATCCCTCTGTTTCTCTTCTCCTCGCACTAGTCGCTTCTTTCCTTCCCGTCGATGCCTCTCGCTCTTCCACCTCGCTCTCCCACGCGAGGCGGTCTCTTGCCTTGAAGAATAGAGCTCCTCAGCCTGACCTACTTGGTATGACTTTACTTTCATGCGATCCCTACTTCACGAATGAACTCGATTTGTCCACTTTCAGATGGTCTACGGAGGCGTCGTTGGTAGTCTTGGCAGCGATGCTGGTGGTGTGCTCGGTGGCCTAGGGCTTAACCCAAGTCCAACCACAACCCAACATACATCATCGGCTCCTGGAACTTCATCTGTCCTTTCCCCGACATCGACGAACCCTTCTACATCATCTGCGTCGCCAAGCTCTTCGTGCGACGGACTTTTGGGCCTCGGCGTCGGTTGTCCCTCTCCGTCGTCTTCGTCACCACCTACGACCTCGACCCCTCCATCCCTCGTCGACACCACCGACGACAGCTGCACCAACAAGCACACCCGTGACTACTGTGCCTCCATCCACTCCTACAACTTCGTGTGATGGACTCCTCGGTCTTGGCCTCGGCTGTCCGGCTCCGTCCTCCACGCCACCCGCAAGCTCTCCAACAACTCCAGGCTCTACACCAACTCCTACTGCTCCGACTACTACACCGTGCAGTGGGGTCCTAGGACTTGGGATTGGTTGTCCGGCTCCGTCCTCTTCAACGTCCGCAAGCTCCCCAACAACGCCCGCGAGCTCCCCAACAACACCAGGTTCTGCACCAACCTCTCCTGCACCGACCAGTACACCGTGCAGTGGGCTCCTGGGACTTGGGATTGGTTGTCCGGCTCCGTCCTCTACGACGCCCGCAAGCTCCCCAACGACGCCCGCGAGCTCCCCAACCACACCAGGCTCTGCACCAACCTCACTTGCACCGACCTCTACACCGTGCAGCGGGCTCCTGGGACTTGGGATTGGTTGTCCGGCTCCGTCCTCCACGCCACCAGCAAGCGCCCCAACAACCCCAGGCTCCACACCAACCTCCGACACACCGACCACTACACCGTGCAGTGGGCTCCTGGGACTTGGGATTGGTTGTCCGGCTCCGTCCTCCACGCCACTACCAAGCTCCCCAACAACCCCAGGCTCCACACCAACCTCTGACACACCGACCACTACACCGTGCAATGGGCTCCTGGGACTTGGGATTGGTTGTCCTGCATCGTCGAGCGCTCCTGCGAGCCAACCAACCACCGACTCCCCCTCGCCAACAACCTCTTGTAACGGCCTTCTCGGTCTAGGGATTGGGTGCAGCCCTACCTCGACAACACCTGGACAGCCTTCCACTCCCAGTTCCAGTGATGCATCTCCTACCTCATGTGGTCTTCTAGGTGGTATCCTAGGATGTTCGTCCTCGCCCACACCTACGCCGTCCTGGTACGTATAGTACTGGAATTCACACAGCATGTAGCTAACTTCCACCTTTATAGGCCATCAGATGGCACAAGCTCTGTCCCAACCTCAACTGTGATAAGCTTCCCTAGTAACAGCTCACTGAGCCCTACGATGACTTCGAAAGCTGCTACGACCTCTGCTCCCACCACGACCAAATACAGCGTCACTGGCCACCAATTCCAACTATAATTTCCTGTCCACGGTCTCTTCGCTTTTGGTTAACACAGGGGCTCCAAAGCCTACCCAAACTGCTTCTAATCCTGATCAGGCAGCCACTACACTTTCTTTGGCTTCAGCTGCCCCCGCCTCAGCTCCTTCTGCAGTTCCCCTTCCTAGTGGACTGCCCATGGTTATCTTGCCTCAACCACAGCTCGATGTAACCACGCTTCCCACCACTGACGTGATGATCAATGTCCTCTTCAACGGATCGCTCAACTGGGAGTGGGTAGCTGCAGAGAATGCTGAGTCCTCGGGACAGATTTTTGAATATTTCCCTCAGGTGGTAGCCACAGCTGTCGGCATTGATGGTACGTGTTTACAGCAACACTCTAGCATACATGAAACTAATTGACCCATCTAACAGTTGGACAAGTGCAAAACTATGAGTTGATGGTCTACGAGCCATCGACGTATACCGGGCCTGCAGATATCGCATTACTTGGAACCATTTGGAAAGGTTATATGCCCAGCGACAAAGTGTCCACTCTCGCCAGTCTCATCTCTAATCAAAAATCCGTCTTCTATACTGGTCAAGACGGACCCATACCCTCATCACTTGCGGCCTGCGTCGATCCCAGTTTAGCCCTGGAGTCTATTTCTGGTACCCACGCCCGGGGGAGCTAGCAGCAGTGGATCATCGTCAAGTGGATCCAATGTTCGCCAGGATGCAATCATTGGTGTTGTCAGCTCCCTCGGCGCCATTGCTCTCATAATCATTGCATACGTCGTCTACAGAGTGATGAAGAGACGCCGCGAGGTCGCACACAGGCGCCTCTCTGACCCAGTTGACGGATATGCTGGGGTGCGCCCTGAAGGACAAGACTTCGATCGTGATAGTGTTGGCGGACACCGGAGGAGGAGTTTCTACTATGCAGAGGATAGCTTGATGGGCTACCAAGGCGTGCGTGCAGAGGAGGATGGTTATGATCATCACGTTACAGGTATGAGGGAACGCCGCGCTGTTCCTGTTCGCACAGGTGCTATCTCCACACCCATACTGCGGGAGAGCACCATGAATTGGTGAAGAGGCCTCGTCAATCTCCTCGTTCGTGGTCCGCCCGTCCATCTCTTCTGCTCGAACAATATATCCTTATCACTTTGTTCATGGAGAGGTCCTTTTCTTCTTTCTTGGGTAGCTGGGTTCTATTTGAAGCCTTATTTATGCAGTCCCAGATGCTTAGGTAGGTTGCAATGGAGTCTGGCTCATTTACTAAGCTGTCGATGTTTCTTTGTTCACGAAGAAATGGGGACACGTCTGTGCTGTGGCGACTGAAAATTCCAACGGGCTGGCCTGCACACCCTACATGTACTTGCATACCTATTGCAACTGGATATGCTTTTCACCATGTTTTGATTTATCCCTTCCACTAATACATACCCTGCGATCTACCCTCATATCATTTGTTATCACGAGTAGATGTTGTTTGAATGAGATGGACGTCGTACAATTCATGCTCCTTTGTCACATGTCGTCGACTTCATCTCCTCTAAGCGCTGTCCATCGAGTGGGCCTCAGGCCGGTAGCCATGCCTGCCCGCTACGATGCTATATGCAGGACCATATATCCTGAACATCTTTCGCAGATCGTGCACGAGCTCCGAAAGGTTTCTGATGCGATGGGACGTGACATGGTACCCCCTGCAGCGTGCTCCGGCTCGGGCACTGCTCGGACCAGTCAGTCGTTTCCAGCTAAATCGAGTTGGCATTAAAAGTTACTCGTTCTGGAGAGTGCAATACGCGAGTGCTCGACTTAACTTTTCGAACTTAACTTTTCGGTGCAGGAACAGCTCTTTGGGAAAGTTTGTTATACCCATGGGAATGAGAGGTGTATTTTTGGGCTCAATGCGGAGTCATGGAAGCAGCAAGACCAGCGCGAGAGAGCCAATAGATCGACACTGAAGCGAGTACTGCGGCCCGGCCATCAGATTCAGGATAGTACTATCAGAGTAACACTCAAACTCCAGCACGACGTACATTCGTCCTCCCATGGATATGAGTCAGACCACGACACCAACTTCACAGAGATCCACGGTGATAAACCGACAGAAGTATCGGCAAGAGCGTGCGGAGGGTCTGCGGTTGGGTGCTCTGCTTTGCATAGTACCCACGGCCGAGCTCGAGGAGCCAATGGCAGTATTCAAAGGGGGTGTGATCAACAGTCGGTTTGTCCACACAGGGATCTATAGAAAGTTGTATTTGATGCGCATACATATGGCATAGTTCGTGTGCTATGCTAGGACTTACCCAAGATCCAAGATCACCGCCTCGGAATGTGTGGGACAATCGAGATACATGATGCATCTGAGGATCAGAAGCTCTTTGAACAGCCACGCTCACCATACTCCAGGTATCCAAGGGCAAGCATAAGTTTATGGCCAACCTTGGCAACGTATCAATGGCTTTCGAGATGACGTTGAAAATTCCAGCTTCCTTGGAGCCTCGGAAAACTCAAATCCAGGAAGACTGTCACAACATGAAAATTGGGTTCGGAGGCTCTAGGAGACGTTAACAAAATGCAAAAATCTTCCGCCCCTTCGCCCTTTTCATGGCATCAGAAGGCAGGCGGGCGATACTACCAGTGGCAACCAGAGATACTATGGGGGCACTCACAGCCATGGACGAACAGCAATGGGATGGTTGTATGGAACCTGACTAGTAGTTGGTGGCCGTAGTGGGTCTCCAGTTTGTCAAACCCGCCTAGTACTCCAAGTTCGATGGGCCGACAGAAATAGCCGTGCTTCTATCGCGTTGCTAGCCTCTTTACCTCAGCTAACGAGACTCTGTACTTCCATTCAGCGGCATCAAGCCCGGATTCTGGAACAGATTGAGAAAGGAGTCACCTGTTCGTTCTAGATCTGGAAAGAGAATGTTAGTGAATCCTGAATGTGAACATGGTACTATTAGAAAACAACGACAAGTACCTCTTGGCGAGAGAAGCCTAAGGACTCGTGGGCGAACTCAGGAATATGTCAACTGTTCCAGCGAGGATGTTCAGACGTTTAGTATGGGTGGCGAGGAGCGCCAGTAAAGTGACACTGCCGTAGTGACAACCGAAACTCAGAGACACGCGGTCGCCGTGTCAGAGCAATGATGCTACAGTGCAACCCAACTAATATAAGCACGCCACAAGAAGTTATGGTGCATACACAGACGCCGTCCACAAGTAACTTATTGGTTGTTGGAATATCGGGTATAGATCTACGAGTGGTGCTGCATCCGTTTGCCAAAGGCTCCCCGCCGTTCCTCGCAGCCTGGCCAAACGTACTGTACCCCGACACCATGATTATGAGCAGTGCGTGGGTACTGTGGGTCGAAGAAGGCTGGTACGCATGTTGTCTATATATGGTAAGGTCTAACCATGTATGATGGGGTCTCGGCCCGCTCTCGGGACTTCTCGGGCATGAACATCAATGTCGATTATGTATCATTACAAGGTAGCACGTCGAAAACATAGACAGCAGAGGAGACTAACAAGGGCTATGACATGCAAATGTAAATAAGAGCAATGTCGAAAATAAACAGTGCGGTTCTCGCATATTCACGGCGTTTTCAATATAGGTTGATATCCATCAGCGACTTTCGTCAGGAATCGTTCGACAACAGCTTTCCCGTGTTGCAGGTTTGAGAGAGAAATACGTTCGTTAGGCAAATGGGCCCGGTCCTATGGACAAGTCAATGCGATGCACGTCCTCATCTGGACTAACTGAAACTTACCGAGCTTTGGCCAAGGGGAAGGTGAAGAGCGCGACATCTAAATTCTTTTTCCAAACAAGGAACAGACGGAATTGACTGATGGTGAAGTGGTTAGGGAATTGACATCATCAGACTTGCATGAACTTACGCCGCCCTCCCGGATGCGCAAGGGTTCGACACCCCATTCCTCTCGCACGGCGGATTCCAGTGCTTTGAACCACGGGTCATTCAGGTCGCCTAGCCACCAATCGGCAGTATGATCGATGCTGACCTGGAGAAAAATTAGAGATATTCCTCGAATGATGATTATCATGAACACACGAAGAGCTTGTTAGGAGACTGAAGTGCCATGAAAGACGATTTAAGATGAGTAACCAGTGCTTGCGAAAGTGTCTCTAGATCTTGGTCTGGCACGATGCGTAGCGAAAGCTTCGTGGCAACCTTTCCGGGAATTATAGTTGCGTCTATAGTTCGTTAACGCAACGACGCAAAGAATCTAGTTATGAGACCTACTACCGGGGCCCGACACAGAGACATTATGCACTGTAAGGGAAGGCTCGCGCCATCGTGACGAGAGCACTGAATCAGCGGTTTGCGTCACTCGTGACAACAGTTCGTATAGCTGTTTTTCCTCCTCTGTCTGAGGCCGAACTGCGTCATCTAAGATCACATTTTAGTTCAGCTGATTATCCTTTGAAGGAGCGACGAACAGAAACCCGGAATCGTAACTTTGCGCTGTTCATTAGTCAAAGATGCCAATAGGCGAATCCTGAAAAGTCACGGTGAGCGATGGGTTCAACTCTAACTATGGTACATACATGTCAAGCATCGGTTCAGCTGCAGCACCTCCTTCAATACCCGAATGTTGGTCCGGAGCACCACTGGAGATCTAGAAATTATTCAGAGCACATCCTTGTGCGGGAACTCTACTAACACACCTCCACCGTCGCGTGAACAACTCCGCGCAGTCCATACGTGATACACGGTGGATATTCAGTAATCCAAGTAGAGTTACTGCCGATAATAATCAGGACAGCTTGAGTCATTCACGAAGGGGTCAAACCTCAGCAGGATTGCGTCAACGTCACCAATTTGATGCTACATAAACATGAGTTAAGCATCAGTTGTGAGAGATGGCGACAAACTTTATGCTTGCGAACTGCATCCATGAATCCAGCACTTCCCGTTTCCTCCTCGCCTTCAATTATGAAAACAAGGTCAACTCCAAGGGACCGCTTTCTCAGTAGTTCGGCAGCGGCACACGCGACTGCCAAGATGGGCCCTTTATTATCCGTGACACCCCGTCCGTACAAGTAGCCATTGCGGCCGACAACGGTGAACGGGTCAGAGTCCCAGCCGTCACGTGGAGCTGAGATAACGTCGTAGTGTCTGGCAACGATTAAAACAAGCCAGCAAGGATAAGTGCTGCGACATTACCCATAAAATAGTATGCGGGGTTTCGGGTCTTTACGCTGTGTTCCATGGAAGGTAGCCAAAACCAATGGACTACCTCGCTCGTAAGTGGGCAGCTATAAGGAGCCTCCAGTTAGGATGAAAGCATATTATGCTAGGGAGTCTTACCAGCGCTGACTCTGCGCCGAGTTGGTGTAAGCACTTTTTCAGCCATATAGCTGCCTGTCGACAGTCTTCGAGATGTAGAGGATCAGAACTGACACTTGGAATGGAAACGAAGGTCGAAAGCGCATAGGTCATGGTATCTGTATGACGGACGTGAGTGATGCGCAGCTTATGTTACGGAGAGCGTACCGTCGTCTCCGACTTCTGATACGGCACTCTCTTGCACTTGGGCAAAGGGCTCCTTTGATGGCATTTCAATGTCCCAAACCTAGTTGAACTGTGAGATTCGAGCATAAGAAAGGTCAGAGGCAAATTACCTTCACGAACCCGTCGTTGGCACCGGACACCAGGACAAACCCATTCGCCTGTGTTGACTGAGTTATGATAGATGACAGCACAATGCCCTCATGGGCCTTCCAGGAGGCCGTGCAGTTAAATGAAGGGGACCATCGCTTAAGTCACATCCGTCAGTCAACTCCGATGTCACTGCCGAAACTGCTTTCTTCAAACACTCACCTGTATCCGTCCATTCGATGAGCACGTGTAGAGGTCGGAATGCATCATCGATAACGACAGGATGTCGACGTTCTGGTATGCGTGATGAGTTGCAGATGAAAATTGGATGTTCTGTTTCAGCTTACCTCCTGGACTATGATAGTCCGTACTAGCGTCTTGGTCTCGAGGTCGAACACCTTCACATATCCATCCTGGCATCCAGCAAAGATAGTGTCGCCCCGGACCACAAGGGATAGAACAGCGCCATGGTTACACTCAAAGGTGTGCGTTAGCACCGGCCCAGACGTCGTGCACGTCCAAATCTAGAGAGAAGTGAGAGCCATGCGCCTCGAAATCTACGGTACTGCTGACCTTGACCGTCTCATCGCCACTACCTGTCAAGAGTTGATAGCTCGCGCCAGACTGTAATGTATGGTCATCCGAACCCGCCCTCTGAGATGGCATCATTGTCATGCAGTAGACATAGCCAACATGGGCAGAGTCCAGCACGTTGCAAGCCGGAATGGCAAACTCGTTTTTACAACAGATGACCGCCTCTGGGGGGGGTGAGGAGCTGAGGTTGTTTGCACGAAGATCGGCGGGTTTGTGGGTGTACTGAGGATAACTGTCGAAAAATTTGTGAACTTTGCGTGTAGGAGTTGAAGACCCAGGAGTGATCTGTTGTTGAGCCTGTCCGCCCGTACAGAAGTCAAACCATTGGATCGAGGTGTTCTGGCAACCGAAATAGACGGTCTGTAGAACAGGATTCCAGGCCAGAGAGAAGAGATCACCCGCTCCGGTTTCCAGATAGGGGTGCAAGACATAAATCGGTGCAAACGTTGCTGTAGACCATATCTAGTCAACGTTGAGAATTCGAACTACCACATCAGAGGTACAGAGCGTACCCTCACTGTACTATCACCTGCGAAAGGTTTGAAGTATGAGACGAATGAATGAAATTGATCCATACCGGAAGCGCTGAATAACCACTGTTTCTCTTCGGCAAGTTCCAACGTAAGTATGCTGCCTGTGTGGCCACGGAGACTTGTTTTAAGTGTGTAAGATTGCTTGTCCCAAACCTATGAAGGCTGAGCGTGAGTGACGAGATATTGTGAATCTTAACTCACAGATATATCTTGACATTGGCCTCCGGCAAAGATATGCCGAGCATCAGCCATCAAACTGAGGACAGATTTGTTTTCATCGCCCAGTGAGTGCAAAACTCGCGGAGAGGACAGCGAGGGCGCCGGCTTGCTAACGGAAGCTGAAGAGGAAGGCATCAAGGCCAGAAGACTGATGCAGGACAAGGAACAGACGTACGAGAAGGCACCCTAACGCTCATTTCTTATAACGGTCGCGTCAAACGTTGTGCTTTCAGTTTCCGAGGGCAAGTGAGGTAACAGCAAAGTAATAAGTATGTGATGACAGGCGCCGAATAGAATGGATGTTTATCTGGTCAGAGATCGCCTCGGACGTAGCACTTCGGACACACTAGCTACCAAATATCAGAGTTGCGGGAGACGTGTGTGCTGCGACGTTTCGAACATGATGACTTCAATTAATGGAATCGAACCCAGACAAAAAAGTGTGACCAATGCAGGGTCCTCGCTTTCTGGCCTTTTCCAGTGCAGTGACTCGGAGCAGCTGCCAAGTCCATACGATAACTCGAATGGCGTCAGAAAAGGCGAGATTGGCGAAAGACAACGTAGGTCTATATCCCAATTACTTTCTTATCATTCATAGATGAAAACTTGTTTCAACTTTGGAAGGGAAACGCGGCGTTCAAAGCTGGTGATTATGCGACCGCAATTGGCCACTACACCAGTGCCATCCTCGCCGATAACAATGACCCTACTTTCTTTCTCAACCGAGCAGCTGCATATTTAAAACTAGGCAAGTACGTTTACATGAACCTTTATCCCGTTACTAGTAGTTTCCTTGTTGATATTTTATGAGCAGAAACGAAGATGCGGACAGGGATTGCACCAAAGTTCTGGCCTTGAGCGCCGGCAACGTCAAAGCGCTTTTTAGAAGGGGGCAAGCTCGAAGCGCTCTCGGAAAACTTGACGATGCTCGCGCAGGTGCGAAAGCGTCTGGAAACCCATGACAATACTTGCAGCGAAACAGAAACTCAAGTGTGGATATACAGACTTGAACCACGCACTTGCCCTAGAGCCTGCGAACACATCGGTGAAGAATGAAATTATTGAGATTGAAAGGTTGGTGCAACAACAGAACCTGAGGCAACTCAACAAAGCCACGGTAAGTCGGCCTGCCGCTCAAAGAAGGCACTCCTAGACACATTGGATAATAGCTGGACTCTCGCCCGCAAGCCACTCCCATTAACGTCCCGCCGAAACGTCGCCGTGTTCCTATTGAAATAATTGAACCCGATGCGAGTTCCCCTCTTGATCCACGGATTACTGCGGCCCCGGAGATCAAGCTCGAGGCCCTCTCGTCGCGCAAGCTGAAGGAGGAAACCAAGCCTGCTGAAATGGAGATTCCACCATCTAAACCCCAGACATTTATGGATGCAAAGCGGGCTCGCGAAGCATCCAAGACTGTACCAGTATCAGGCGGGATATTCCGACATACAGGGAACCACACGATTGTCACCAGGACAACAAATGAAAGTACCACCTCACCACGAGCGTCCACTCCAGCGCCAGTGTCAACTCAGTCAACCCCTTCACCTCCCATAAAACCACCCATGACACTTTTCCAATTTACGAAGTCGTGGGATTCCCTACGATTTGACGACGATAGATGGAGTCTCATTCGTGTACGTTACCTTCGTGAGCACGACATCCAAGGCTGACTTGATCTGATTTAGACGATCCCACCCTCTTCCATCCCGGCATTATTTCAAGTCTCCTTGGAACCAGAGTTGCTCAAATCCATCCTACACACACTCCGTGCTACCCTTGAACAGAGCCCAGATTCGGACACAAGAAACGTTGTACGAGAGTATTTATTGGCCTTTACCAAAGTGCAAAGGTTCGGGACGGTGATGCTGTTCATGGATAAACATGAGAGGCAGCTATTAGAGCTACTGCGAGAAAAGGTTAACTCTTCGTCGCCTTGAGAGATGCCAACACAGCAAGTAACTGTTATGGACTCTCATGTAACATGCAATTATGGAATTAGCTTTTGTAGTGTTCAGTGGTCGACAAGTTGATCGGTGCAGAGTTTCGTAGCCATCATTCAATGATCATTGGCCTTGTGCTTGCATGTCCAGGTCTGTGCCTTAAACATTCTTAGACGTTCAAAATCAATGGAAACCACATTATATATATATTAATTCGGCTACATGGCGAGATCATTGGGCTTGGCCATCTCAGATCCGTCCCAGAGGAAACCAGCGGTGCACGCTGTACCTCGAACAACCAGAGTGAATACTATTCTCAAGTGGTCTGTCCTTGAAAACTAATAAATCATATAGTGAAGCGATTTGATTCCCCTAGGAGAAATTGAGCTGCGAAATGACGAGTAGAGAGACAATAGCAATATATACCTTGCACTCCAAAACATCTATCACATCTCGCAGGTGGTCGGCAACTACATGGCGCTTAGCGGCCTGGATTGCACAGTCCAAAGACTTGTACTGCTCTGCGAGGTCACTATAAATTCTTTCGTGTGGTTCACATTAAAGCAAGGTCATCAATCAAGGACTAGACCTACTCCTTAAAGTGAGCGAACTCGTCTTCCAGCTCGCACACAACCCTAGCGAGCACAGTTTGGGGGGGGATATCCACTGGCCTGAGTGTGCCGCCATTTCGATCCATCCGTTGGAGTATTTCCTCGACAGTAGGGGCACCTCCGGGACCACTGCGGACCTCTCGCACGCAATCAGGCCCAGGGTCCATACCCTCATCAGTACCTTCGTCATTATCCTCCTTGTGTTGAATAGATGCGTGCTGATTGCTCCCCTCTCCATAAACACCACGATTGTGGTAATGGGACCGAGGACCTTTGCACATCCGGCAAGAATTTGCGTTGTGGCGTGGCGCAGCGAAGAACAACCGCTCCATACGTTTTGAGTTGATGCTAGGGAAGGGAAGATTGGACACAACAGCATCATCCGTCAATTTTGCATCCTGACTTCGGACCTGCGGGTGGGAACTTGTGCTGCTCTTGACAGACGATGGGGCTGGGGAACTAGGACGAGCTTCGGGCATATGTGTGCCATACTGGGACCGCGCAGACCACACCACCGACACCCGTTCTTCGGTATCTGAGCCGTCTTCCGCAAATAACGCAGCATGAGAGCTTTGAACAGATGAACAAGAAGCATTAGATGCTCGCTCAGAACGACGTTCATCTAGGTCCGCAGATATTCGGTCGAGCTCCTCTCGGTCGATGAATCGCCGAACTGAAGGTGTAGGAGAACCGACGGCAGAAGGTGAAGGAGCCCGGGAATGATTCAAGCGGGCAGGCGTGGGTGAGCGACCGATGTATGCCGAGTTAGACTTTCCAGGGTTCGCATTGTCCAAGCTCGACTCAGGATCCGCGGCAGGGACAGCCGCCGAATGGTCAACTGCCTCATTCAAAGCTCCCTCCCGCACTTGACGTCGCTCGTTGAGGCCCTCTTCTACCACCCCACGGAGAACCTCGATTTCACTGGCGAGTCTTTCGACTTCGGTCCTGAGCTGGTTAATTTCACGCGTTCTTTCCGTCAAGCAAAGAGCGTCTGACTCGCGGAGACGACGAAGGTCCTCCAGGAGTTGCTGCTGAGAGGACAAATCAGAAGTAACGCGGGTAAGATGGGTCCTCAACGTCGTGATAAGAGCCTCTAACGCTGTGAAATTGTCAGGGAGGAAGCGCATTGCATGAGCTGAATTGTAATACCTTTTTTCTCCTCGACGATCTCGAAATACTTCGACGCTTGTTGATCGGCTTCTTTATTCCTTTTCTCCTTGCCTTTTGCTCGGGAGGTGGCAGGCCCAGCTATGCGAGCGGCGCTGGTATCGATCGCATCTTGAGATTCCATTATTCGAGTGCGTTCTCTGATGACGTCACGCTTGCACTGCTCAAGCTCGTACTCGAGCTCTCGAACTCGGCGTCGGGCCACACAATTCTCATTCTCCAGATGCGTTAGCCTTGCTTGGAGTGCATTGAGAGACGTAACAAAGCGAGCTTTCGGGAAAATCATAAATTCTCTGACACTGAGTGCTAAATGGGAGCCTTACGTTCAACTTCATTGGACCCCCCTCCACGGACACCAAACCGTTCCAAATTTCCTTTGGCTGGCGAAACAACCGCGTTGGTTAGACCGGTGACGTCTGGGAGATGCACGCGACCGCGACTTAACCTTCTTGATGTACGGTAAACGTGGTTTAGTTCTCCCGTGGTATCTGCGAACGTGCGATTTGATCCCTCCTTCGCAACCCTACGGTGTGTGCTTGTGGAGGCCACAACCTCATCTCTGGCATCTTCGGCCTGCCACTGGTCTTGAGCTTGGCGCACACGCGTTGCAGTGGTGTCAAAAGAGACAGTGGAAATTTTCCGTGCCTTGGGAGTAATATGGCGGCGAGCGTCTGCATGTCGGTGCGACGCTTCAGGTGTACCCAGTGATAGTTGTTGTGTGACTCGAGACAGGACGCTGCGAGGACGTTTGGGCGAGAATCCGACACGCTGGAGGGTCTCCGATAATTTCGGACGGGAGGTATCTTGCGACTTCTCTGTCTCTTCAGCATCGAACCCTCCAATCATAACCTTGGGAGAGCGCAAGCGTGCTGCCATGGATATAGCATCGGCTGCCATTGAGTCATGGACAGAAATATCATAATTGGCAGTCACCTAGGAGAGGAATTAAGTATAGAAGATGAAAACGTTGAAGATGATGAAGCGTACAGTATTGCGAGATTTAGAGCGACCATAGACATCTCCTATGCTAATTTTGCTTCCCATACCAGCCATGATATCTTGTAATGGCCGTTCAGGATCATACTCCGCACCGCTGATGCTCGGCTCCCGCCTACCACCACGTCCGAGCCCAGCGGTGATAGTCACCGCACTGGCATGATGTGCAACAGTTGACATTGTCTGGGCATCATACGGATCGAGATCGATGTTTGCTCGAGAATGTTGTTCAAATGAGGCAAAACCAGCAAAAGCTTCGGGCGCAGAATTGTGTCTGGGTATTCGACAGACTCGTTGTCGACGCCGTCCTCGTCGGGACAGAGGATAAATGAAGAGATAGATCGGTGTTCTGCAAGTTGTGTTCGAGTTGGATGCGGTGTTGTTCGAGTTCATCCCCTGGGATGCTGAACTGGTGATGTGATGATGATAACTTTCTAGCCATCGAAGGTGTGGCTGGGAGAGACAGGATACAAGAGAAAGCTATAGAGAAAAACGATACAGGAGAAACCGAAGCAGGCAAGGCAGGCTGGAAGTGGCAGACACGAGAAAAGCAAAGCAAACAAACACTACGCGTCAGTCACGTGGACGTGCATCTGACCCCCATACACGTAGGGGGTTACTTTCCAAACTGGATGACCAGAATTTATCCTCACCAAGTATGTACTTATACGGTGAAAGGATTTCAAGGAGAACATACCCGCATGGAGAGCCAAACACACAAGCTCCACCGGCCTTCCCGGTCTGGAGGCAAAGCAGAGAAAATGGGAAAGGGTAAACAAAAGCAATCCGGATTCAACGAGAAGGTGTCGTGATTTCATAACTTGTACTACTGGCCATTCACCATTATTCCAGGCATTTGCACCTAAGTCAGGCAGACGCGCTGACCGTCAAGGCCGCAGAAATGTAGAGCGCGATCAGACTCGCCTTCATGTTCCCTTGGATCGATAGAACTCCCGACGACATTCCACCACCTATCCTCGTTCGCAATAGTTGGACCTCCAGGGGTCGGAAAGACTACCCTCCTCAAGAGTCTCATTCGTCGATACTCGAAACAAACCTTACAAGAAGCCAAAGGCCCTATTACCGTTGTGAGCGGGAAAAAGCGGAGGCTCACCTTCATTGAGTGCAATAATGACCTCAACTCCATGATCGACATCGGCAAGGTCGCCGATTTGGTTCTCCTCATGATCGATGGCTCGTATGGTTTCGAGATGGTTTGTTCTCGTTCCTTTCACTGTTTCTGCTTCTCATAACATTGCGGATAGGAAACCTTCGAGTTCCTCAACATCCTTCAGTCTCACGGCTTCCCAAAAGTCATCGGTATCCTGTCCCACCTGGATCTCATAAAAAAACAATCAACCCTAAAAGATACCAAGAAGGCTCTTAAAAAGCGCTTTTGGACAGAAATATACCAGGGCGCAAAGCTTTTCTATCTCTCAGGTGTCCTCAACGGCCGCTACCCCGACACCGAAATCCTCAACCTCTCTCGTTTCATCAGTGTCATGAAGTTCCGTCCGCTCATCTTCCGAAACAGCCATCCGTACCTTCTCGCTGACCGTATCGAGGACCTCACACCACGTGAAACCATTCGCGCATCCCAAGGCAGATGTGATCGTACAGTTACACTATATGGCTATCTACGGGGTACCAACCTCCGTCAAAGCACAAAGGTACATGTACCCGGTGTAGGTGACATGGAAATGACATCTATCACGATACTTGGAGATCCCTGTCCCCTTCCTGATGCAAACTCAGAAAAACGGAGAAAATTGAGCGAGAAGAAGAAGCTCCTCGTACATGCACCAATGAGTGATGTTGGAGGTGTCATGTACGACAAGGACTCGGTCTGGATCAATGTCCGCGGTAACTTCACTCGTGGGGCGGTGGACGGTAAGCCGTTTGTTTGTTCTTGTGGTACTAATTCGCTAACTCCCTGCTTAGCCCAAGGCGAAGGAGAAGCAGATGGTCATGAACCTTCAGGACGTCGATGCCACACTTGCAGGATGGTGTATCTCGGAGTCAAATCAGACTACTCGGGTCATCCTCCAACCATCTTACAGTCAACGTTTCACACGCCCCACAAGACGGTGAGAGCGATGCAGAGGACATCGGCTCAGATGAACAGTGCGATGACGAGGACGAGGATGGTTCAGGAGCAAGTGGAAGTGGAAGTGAAGTCGAGGAAGATTCGGATGGTGCTCTAGAAGAAGAAGATACGCCAATTGCATCGCGCGCTGACCATGGGCGTACCTCCCTTCGCAATGTCGCAAGATCGATTAAGGGGTTTTCAGGAGACAATGAAAACAAACGCGGCCTACCCTTCGCGGACAGCGACTCCGAGCTTGGAGGGAGCGATAACGAAGTGGGAGAACAGGGACAATTTTCTTCCACTGCTCCTCGAGGACGAAGATGGCGACGCGGGAGATGAGGATGAGGATGCTGAAGGAAAGATAATGACGAGGACGATAGCGTTCCTCCAGCATGGAAACGACATCTTTCCGAGAAAGCCACGGCCGCATATGTGGAACACAATCGGCGGAGACGCAGGAAAGACTGGATATCACTAATATACTCCAGCTTCCTAACACCAGATCAAATCCTCAGCGAAAAGGAACCGGACTCCTCTGATGATAATGGTTTTGTCTGGCCTTGATGACGATTTCTTTCGTGTCAAGGAAGATGGCTGAGTCTTACGACAACGACCTCGACAAGACGAAAGAGGATCTCTTGCCCGATAGCCTGCAAGAATGGGATGACGAAGAGATGCTCGACTCATTACGTTCAATGTTCATCACTGGAGACCAATCTCCTACTGGAGAGGAGATAGAGCTGAATGAGTATGAATCAGAAGGTGGAGATTTTGAGGACCTGGAAACTGGCGAGTCCCGTGATGCCCCCAAATCCGAAGACCCAGAATCCGCTCGTGCAGCCGCACTCGCCGCTAAAAAAGAAGCCCTCAAACGCAAATTTGATGAGCAGTATGACGACCCTGAAGACGAGAAGATGGACTTTTACGATGAGAAGAGAGACGAAATTAATCGCCAGCTCCAGCTCAACCGTGACGAGTTCGAGGGGATCGACGCTGACACACGCGCACTTGTAGAGGGTCACAGACCAGGGGACTTATGTCCGCATCGAGCTCTGCTCCGTTCCCTGCGAAATGATAGAAAACTTCGATCCTCACTACCCCATTATCATCGGAGGTCTACTGCCTGCCGAAGAACGCTTCGGGTACCTCCAAGTCCGCATAAAGCGACACCGCTGGTTCACTAAAACCCTCAAGACCAACGATCCACTCATCTTCTCTCTTGGTTGGCGACGGTTCCAAACTGTCCCTATATACTCGCTAGACGACCACTCCATCCGCATGCGCATGCTCAAGTACACTCCGGAGCATATGCACTGTTATGCGTCATTCTACGGGCCCGTCGCTCTCCCTAACACTGGTTTCTGTGCTTTCAACTCACTGAACGGGCGATTCCACCGCATTCAGAGTATCAGCCACTGGTATCGTTCTCGATATCGACCGATCGACCGCGATTGTGAAGAAATTGAAGCTCACTGGCGTTCCGTTTAAGATATTCAAGAACACAGCATTCGTGAAGGACATGTTTAACAGCGCACTCGAAGTCGCTAAGTTTGAAGGTGCCAATCTCCGTACTGTCTCTGGAATCAGGGGTCAGGTGAAGAAAGCGCTCTCCAAACCACAGGGTGCCTTTCGCGCAACCTTTGAAGATAAAGTTCTCATGAGTGGTAAGTTTCCAATGGACCATCTTTGGAACTGCGTGTTAAGTGGTCTGGCAGATATTATCTTCTTACGGGCATGGTACTCCATCCAGCCTCGCAAATTCTACAACCCCGTGACATCATTGTTACTATCCGACAAGTCACGATGGACAGGCATGCGGCTCACAGGCCAAGTGCGACGAGACGAGGGCATCAAAACCCCCCTAAACATCAACTCGCACTACAAAGCCATCGAACGCACACCCCGTCGCTTTAACCCCCTCAAAATTCCCAAGAAACTTCAAGCCTCTCTACCTTACGCATCGAAGCCCAAGCTAATGAAAGCGCAGAGCAAGGAGACATACATGCAACAGCGTGCCGTGGTAATGGAGCCAGAAGAAAGGAAAGCTGTCGCGCTTTTGCAGCAGATTAGGGCGTTGAGGAAAGATCAAGTTGTAAGGCGAAAGGATAAACAAAATGAGAGGAAGGAGGCGCACCGCAAGAAGGTTGCGAAAGAAGAGGCTTTTAAAGGCGAAAAGGATAAGGAGAAGCGTAAGGAGATCATGAGGGCGGCTGGGATGAAGAATAAACGTGAGGCGGAGGTGGAGGAGGGCAAGCCGAGAAAGAGAATGAAGACATGACGCTGTTGCAAGTTATCATACATGACTGATGATGTGTATGTACTTTGTGGAACGCTTTACCAGGGTTGTGACTATACATACATACTGTGACCAAGCATGTCACGGGGAATGTGCAGCGCTTCAAATCGGGACAGTGCTGTTTTAGTTGGCTTGCTGCTAACCAAGGTTCCATCTTCCGGGTGTCAGTATCCTGGTGTTTCTGGCTTTCAATGAGTGGACATCAATGGTACCCCAAAGGCCATGGGCCCCAGGGCACATACTCTCCAGATCCCAGTGGCACGCAACCATCAGCACAAGGGCACGCTCCTGACGCCGTGTACGAAGCTCACAGGTTGTTGGCTGCATATCCTTCAGCTTCAGCTACACCCTCAGCACATGGTATTTTACCACCTTTCCTGGCGCGGTTCTTCTAACTGAGTTAACTGAAATAGTGACCAGGCACATGAGCAGTTTATCCATTGCTGCGCCGCCTCCAACATATATGCACGCGAACTACTCTGCCTTGCATGCTGCTTCGTATCAGGCACTTCCACCACTAGATGCCCCTTTCACCGAATACTCGCAGGAACTTACGTATCTCTCAAATCCTTCCATTCAAGCCCAGCGTTCTCAATACTGGCAAGCTACGAGGGACGAATCTGTTAGACTGCTCTCCCATGGTGCCCCGTATGTAGCCACCAACCTTCACATGTCCATAGCATGCTGATGTGGCCTACACTACCGTCACCTTAGATTTAGTCAATCCAACTACTCAGCCCCGTCAAGCTGGACCCGCGCACCCACCAATACCTTGTATCATGCCCCAGCCTTAGCGAACTCACTTCTGCAGCGGTTCAATCCCAGTTCAGCCTACCCGACCCCCCCACCTCCGGGTATTCGCTCGTCGTCGTCCTCCCTTGCGTTCGCTCTCGGCCACCCAAACCAAGGCAAAACTCAGCAACGTGTCTATAAACCAAAGGAATCTGGTCCTTTCTTCAAGGATTTCCTAAATCGTTCAGCTCAGCTCTTAGACACCCAGCCCATCCCACCGAACAGCGCCCCTCACCATCCACCACTACAAGCAGAGCCGTCTCCGACGAAACCGCCTGCCTCCGTCGACCCCCAGCCTTCTGTGACCCCGAGAAAGCGTAAATTCCCAGAGGAACTGAAAACACCTTCTCAGAAGCGCATACATACAACCAACCCAACAGAGTCGACCTCCCCTGACAGGTCGAGCAGCGAAGCTGTGTCCTCCAAGACTCCTCGTCAGGTCCTGGCGTATGTGAACGTTCCAGCTCCTACTTGGAAAACTCCGTCAAGAAAATCATCCAAACCTCCTCATCACCCGACCTCAGGAGACGAGTCTGACGAAGAGGACTATCATAACGCGCATCGCGATATCCAGGCAAGTGTTAAGTCGTCCGCTCGACGCACAGGGGACAGGGACGAGCGAGGTAACTAAACAACAATAGCCCATATGTGCCGATCTGACCAAGTTCCAAAGCACCATTCGAGAAGCTTATGACGTTGATTGAGGACATATTTGAGGCGGAAGACTCTCTTTCAGCTGATATCGACGTTGCTGATCTCCCGAAGGAGTTCTTCTCCGCTCACACCGCTGACTGCACTCATCCGCACCTCCAACGAACGATCATAAGGAAATTGACAAAGTACATCAGTCAGCTCGCGCGCCCTAGCAAGAGATCTAGACGTGCAATCCGTGAAGGTGGCACTAGCGGTAGTGCTCGGACGAAATCGCGAGAATCGCTTGGGGACATTGAAACACCCGTTTTGTCGAGACTAATGAAGATCTTGGAGCGCTCAATCAAGGCAGGAGAAGATTTGGATCCTTTACGCACTTCTGTACCTCGACCGTCAGCACCTACATCACCGAGCAAATCAAAGAAGGGTCAGAAGATCCCAGCAGACGGTGGTACTTCCGGCGATCAAGACGTCGACCAAGCTTCGGGCGGTTCCCCCCATCACCAGCTGACTGACTCGAACGTGCACGATTTGGCTATCCAATTAGAAGTTGCTCGGGATAGCATCCTTGCTGCAGAGTGCTGCATGGCGTTGTTGAATGGGGAAGGACTCACAAAGCAGGTTGGTGTTGTAGTTAGGGGACCTTCGACTTCCATCTAACGTCTCCATGTTTTCAGCTTTACTCAGAGGAGCTCATTACTACCTGCCTCAACACCACCAAGAATCAGCTCACTATGATCATCTACCCATTCTACGAAGGGATAGGATCCGGTGGATCACCTCAACTCAACTATCTTCACCAATCCATCCACTCAAGCTGTGGTGAACTGCGTAGGCTACTCACCGAGCTAGTCCAAGCCCTTTCTGCCGCCCTTCCTCGTATCAACGCTCTATTCTCTGCGGATGGCATTATGATGTCTGATGCTATCATCATCCAAGCCGTGTACATCGCTATAGGACCGTTCTTTGTCGTTGAGTCTGCCGAGAGCGACACGAAGGGTAAGAGAGAGAATGTCAACACTCTAGGTAGCAGTGCGATGAGAGGCTTCCGCCTCGATGCTCTTTCGATTATCCGAAGTGTAGGCTTGACTGACTACCTCCCCACCTAGTTATACTAATCCATTTACAGGTCTTCGCAAACCATGAAGAACAAAGGTCATGGATCATTGAAGAGATCTTGTCGTCGCTCATTAAGTTATCGAATAGTCACAAGAAAGCCGGACAGTTCCGGTCTGTAACTGTTGCAGTGATCGTTTTCTAGTATCACTGACATCAACGCACAGACTACGTGACGGGCGTTCTATTCGCACAGTCTCGGCATTGCTTCTTCAACTCGTACAGACGTCAGCGCGTGATGTTCGGGTAGCTGCGCGAAAGATAGCCAAGGCTCGCCAGAATCGCGCGCTCAGAAGACAAGACAGTACCTTGGAGAAAACCAAAGACGTCGTCTTCGATGAACAAGACTCAGAGGTGGATACATTGGAGTGGCTTGCCGTTTTTCCAAGGCTCATAAAATCATTGCTTTAGGAGATACAACTGTATTTGTCTGGCCTAGAGTCAGCTACCAATGCTGCGAAGACCATTGTCCTCTTTCTGACGCAGAGGTACGTTCCAGTTGCCACTGGCGAGCATCCTCTTATCCCACTCGTAGGTCTGGCAAGGGTAAGCAGACGAAGAACACGAACGAAGCCGAGTACCGGATTATCCTCGACAACCTAATAACTGACCTCCTGGTTGTCTTGTATTGGCCAGAGTGGCCAGCAGCAAGTTTAATTCTGAGCGTGATTTGTAAATTCATGGTAGGAAGATTCGCTCTTGGCAGTTTATGCGCAACTTAGGAGGTTGTCTTCCTTTAGGTGGCCTCTTTGGACGACGTGAAGACCAGCGTTCAGATAGATTCTAATGCAGCTAAGGCTATAGCTTTAGATCATTTAGGTGTTATTGCTGCCCGATTGCGAACGAGCTCTTTGAAGGTCTGGCAACGTAGTGGGAAACATCCTGTTTTCCCGCTTGACGAGGTATTTATTGCTCCCTTTCTGAAAAACATTGGTGTCACAATGTTCGCTCAGATCCTCTCAAGTGAGAGCATCCAAGACCTCGAAGCGCTTTCGGCTCGTCATGAGGCCATCTCTTCTCACCTTGTGAAACGCTCTTCCGATGACCAAGCCTACGAAGTAAGTCACATTATATTTCACGTAACTGTATCGCTGATGACGATCAGAGTGCCCGCGAGCTAACTGCTACAATATGGGGTCATGACTTGGCCAATGCGTTGAGAATACTGCGTGGTACTTTACAGAGCCAGGAGGACGGTGAAACCGTGCAAAAGCCATCAACGCTGACACTCTGTGCGAAGCTTCAGAAGGCCTTGTCTGATGTGTGGCAAGGCAACTCCAATGATGTCTTTGACGTGGGGTAAGCATAATCGCGGCGCTATCTCACTAATCGAAGTTCACACTGCACCAGAACGCAAGAGGAAGTTACACGCGTCGACCTACTTGCAGAGGAAATTGGCACCGTACAAAATCTCAAGAGTTCTTTTGGACCCATACTAAATGTCGTCTTGATGGCTCTTGATGCTCCTCCTGTTTTCATGCGAACGAAGGCACTGCGAGCTCTCGGCCAAATCGTAACAAGCGATTCTAGCATCCTTTCCACCGTAAGTATATGAAACTACCCATTTACGACCGTGTCTGATAAGATATAGGCCAGCGTACGCCGGGCAATTGAAGGCCATCTTCTGGACTCTTCCCCTGCTGTCCGAGATGCTGCTGTTGAGCTGATCGGTAAATATATGATAGAATCATCTGAGGTTGCCGATGATTACTACTCAAGGGTTGCCGAACGTATTGCGGTATCTGGATATCCACCCGCATATCAGATAAGATTGCTTATTTTTATTTTGTAGGACACTGGCCTTGGAGTAAGAAAGCGTGTTATCAAGCTCCTCAAGCAGTATCACAGCGTGACAGAGGAGCTGGGCCGCCGTGTCGACATTTGTACCAAACTCGTGTTAAGGATACTGGATGAGGACGATACTGTGAAGGACCTCGCCGTCAAGACCGTGGAGGAGCTTTGGTTCCAAAATGCCGCTTCTCAGGTGGTCACTTCAAAGAGCAGACTTCCTTCGTCGAGTAATGCCCAGGACAAGGCGTGGCTACTTTCAAAAGTGTCTGTAATTATGGGCGTATTTGCTTACTTCAAGGATCGGCAATCTCCTTTGGAGGAACTCCTTCACAAAATTATTTCAAGTCAAAGCCCGGTGGATACACCCCTCATGCATGCAAGGTACTCTGAAGTATGTGAAACCTTGATTGATGGCCTCGTCGATGCTTCCGATTTACCTGGCTTCGTGAGTAATATTGATTAAATGCGCGTGATACTTACTCGGAATCTCTCAGACTGTCCAATCCTGCATTAGAACATTGTATCTGTTTGCGACCGCATATCCCTCGGTATTGTCTGGTAGTAATGCATCCACGCTACTTCCTTACCTCAAGAACCCCAACTCTGTTTGTGAGAGCCATTGTTTGATCGTAACATGTCCTGATGCCGTGTCGTAGCCGGACGAGCTAGCCGTGTCCGACTACTTGCTTCGAGTCTTCCGAATATCCATTCCTCATATGCCAAAGACCGCAGTGAAGTTTGGCCAGGAGTTGCAACTGGTCCTGCAACCCATGATCGTGAAACCATCCAACATAGGTGGTGTGGTGGTAGGTTGACTCTGTCGCTCGAGTCAACGGTGACTTACCTTTCATCGAAGTGCTTACAGGAAAGCGTGGCATGTATGTGCGGAGCTGTGCAGCATCTAACACACGACTTCTACCGCTTAGTCGCTCTTCTGAAGTCTTGCAATGGTCAGTCTTCTATCTCAGATATCCGCTGGGACTCACACACCTCCTAGCGCGTCTCCAGCAAGCTATTGTGCGCAGTGGTGAGACAATGACAACAATGGAGTCGCGGACCTTATCTATCCTCATCTTCATTGTCTCCTTACTTGGAGAACACTGCGACTTCGATCAGCTCCGTGTTGAACGACCTGGCGAGTGTACTTGCTGTTCACTCTGTGAGACAGGCTCATTTTTTTTTTCAATAGACTTCACGACCGAGTTAAACAGCGTTTCGGAGGTAATTAAACTCCCTAGAAAGATATGATGTTGTCTAACTCCACTGGTCCACGTCAGGGACCTATGGTGGAACACATCTACAGCAGTCTACTGGCCATCTACGCGAAGTACAGTGACTCTGGACTGAAAGGTCGGATTTTGCAGTGCTTAGGTGATCTTCCATCCTGGAACGCGTGATGACTAGACAACTTACTGTATGGACGTCCTGGCAAGGTTTCTTGTTCCGCGCCCAACCTACTTTGATGACGTTGGAACGGTCTGCTGGTATCATGGACGCCATTTTCGTGTCCCCAGATGAGGAGAGTCGAGGGCGACTCCTCAGGATCATGCAAGACTTCCTGGTCTCTGAAGTGGCGAAGCACGCAGAAAAGCAAAAGGGTGGGAACCTCATGTCTTGCATTTCGTTTGGACAGCGTTGAGACATAGATTGCTCTAGGGTCTGCCCAGAAAAGGAATGATAACGTCGTGGACTTGTCTGAGCTCGTTGGGAATACGGAAGGCTTTGCTGATTCTGGGTAAGACTCTCCTATTCATCGTAATATGCCTTCGTGCCAGACGTATCTTTGGAACAGGGTCAGCTCGGCTGTAGTCCAACGTTACATCTCACCCATACTCGAGGCGGCGCTGTCTCAAAACCCGCAAATACAAAGTGTGGCTGTCGATATTTTAAGTTTCACCGTAAAGCAAGGCCTTGCGCACCCACTTCAGGTATGTATGCTTCATTTATAGTGTGCATCAATGATGCTAGTAGCAAGTATAGTCTTTCCCGGTCATCGTCGCTCTGGAAACAAGCCCTATTACATCAACAAGTGCCCGAGCGAGCGCTCTACACGCCATTTTGTACAATAAGCACATGACTCTTCTCAATGCTCGGTTTATCGTCAGTGCGAGGCAATCGTTCGACTACCAGAAAATGATCTCGTTGAATATTATTCAAGGTCAGTATGATTCATTATACTTCCACCAGCTACTCACCGAGTGCACACAGGATATCGCATGCAGCCTGAGCCGATTGCACTGTTGCAACGATGGTACTCACTTGTACGAGAGAAAAGAGCCCCTCGGCAAGATTTCCTGAAAGCCCTGGTGAAAGCGTTCGATGTTCAGACGGCCTTAAAGTCATCGCAGGCGAGTGTATTCACACATATATTACTCCTATATATATATATATATGTATATCTAGGACGATATCGACTTTGCCCGTTACATGGCCGAGAACTTTGCCACGTTAGATTACAAGACCCAGGAAGAAGCTTTTACCGTCATCAAACATCTGACGTCGATCCTATCTACATCCGGAATGCAGCTCATTGAAGTCATTTCTCCTTCGCACCTTCTCGCACAATTGCATGAACCCCAACTTCAACCCCCTTCACTTGCCACCCATGTGGTATAGCCAGCTCTTTCAGGAAAAATGATTAACTCTGACGAATGTTATAGGACCCTCCTGAGCAACCAGGACCTCCTACAGTGTTTGACGTTGATGTTGACATTATGAGGACCTCGGTTATTGTCTGTATTGTGATGCTACTAAAATCTTATTTGAAGGGGCTGTACGGTCTATCTGAGGAGTAAGTCAGCTCATATATTTGTGGGAGGGTACCTATTTTGATTTATTTCACTTGTAGAAAGTGCAGTAAATTTGTACCGGGAAAGAAGAGCGCTGTCGGTGACAAGCCAGCTATCAAGCGCCATCAGCTCCCTATAACTTGGGAGCGTCTACCTTTCGCTGTGGCACCTTTAGTCTTACCACGGGATCTGGCAGCACAAAGATCAACGGTGAATGGAATGTTCTGTTTCTCGACGGTCGGTGCTGACATTCTATTGCGTCAGTTCCTACAGACTTGGAATGAAGATGGCGTGGCAGCTGAACCTGAGGACGACCTCGAATAACATAATTTCCCGCCCTTTGCTTATCACCGTGTTTTCACTTCTGTCCGATTATTGTCACACATATCATTATCCTTCTTTGCGCTAATGTATTGTACCGTTGCATATCGCTAGAGATGTAATAGGGCCCAGTACTACTCCGAAACTCCCTGTTCACGTGGGATCGAAAGCTTGTTCATTTTCGACAGAAAGACTTCAAGGGCTTCAGACAAAACCAATCTGTTGGGTCTTGTCAGTTGAGACTTAGATTGCCATGGATCCATGCCTTGGGTCTCTAGAGATACATCATACAAGTCCCACAAATTGCAAAAGGCTGATTGATGAAGTGATGAAGTCCCATTGACAGATTTGGAGCAGCCTTGGTTCATACACATCAGTACAGTTGAATTGCTCATAATGTATGTCATCACAATGTATAAATCTCATTTTGTATAGACTTTTCATGGATCCCATTGTGGGCAGAAGGAAAATTGTGAATTTTTGTATAATGTATAGTGTATTGGCACCACAATACAACATGACCAATTTTGCAGGTCAGGACCAGCCACTGGAGATGACATTGTCCAAGACAACATTGTTTTGTCCAGATATTTATATTCACAATCTAAAATTAATAAACATTACATTAAACCCAATGTTAACGATGCCTTCTGAGAAGCGCAAACCACGAGACAAACCCGCTCAGTATAACCGGCCTGCGAAGAAGCAAAAAAAAACCCAGGATCTTCCTTCCACTTCTGCTCAGCTAGCCCAGTCCACTACACGATCGAACCTCACACTCAGTGACTGGATGACAGTCTTCGCCTATGTTGACTCTCACCCAACCACACCACAAAACTCCATTGTCAATCACTTCCACACCCTGAAATCAGGGCCTCTTGTCTTCACCCAAGCAACCCTTTCTCGTAAACTTCATGCTCGACCAGCATTAGAAGTCCGTGTTAATGACAACCCTAATGCACTGTCTTCAAAGCGCCCTCATATCGTAACCAGGCCAGATGTTGAGCGAGCACTCATTCTTTGGGTCAGGCAAATGGAGAACAAAGGCGAGACAGTGTCAGGACCCATGCTTCGGGAGAAACAAGCTAGGTTTGAAGAGGAATTTAATGTGCCTGAGAAGGAGAGGTTACCAGGGGATGGATGGATTGCGTCTTTCTGCAAAGCTTACAAAATTCGAGAGCACCGGAGACATGGAGAAGCTGGCTCTGTTGACCTAGAAGCAGTTGAAGCAGAACGTACTCGATGTCGTCAGATCTTGGCGAAGTTCACACCAAGAGATCGCTTTAATTTTGATGAGACTGGTTTCTTCCCATAGTAAGTTGCACAGCTTATCAGCCTAATGAAGAAGTGCTGATTATAAACTTACAAGTGCACCCCCTGATCGAGGTCTTGCAACTAAACAGATGAGCGGAAAAAAGAAGGAAAAATTCCGTATTACGATTGGCCTAGCATGCAATGCAGATGGTAGTGAGAAATTAGAACCATTCTTCATTGGTAGAGCAAAAAAGCCCCGCTGCTTCAAGAAAATAACCCCTGAACAACGAGGATTTTATTATCGTTGCAACAAGAAAGCATGGATGACATCCGCGCTATTCGAGGAGTAAGTCCTTCATCTTATCATTAGAAACGTATTTATTATTTAACTCGGACCATTCAGATGGATAAAGAAATTTGACCTTACAATGAAACAGCAAAATCGATACATTTTGTTAACCATTGACAATTTCGCTGGCCATGGAATTAGCTACGAGCCAACAAACATCCAACTTGAATTTTTCAAACCAAATTTAATGCCGTTTGTACAACCTTGCGACGCTGGAATTATTCGTTGCTTCAAAGCCATTTACCGTCGTAATTTTTGTGCCCGTGCCATTGACCTCGATGAAGCAGGCACATGCGAGATTTACAAAATTAATCTCCTCAAGGCGATGCTAATGGCCAAGTCAGCTTGGGAGACTGTCTCACAGGAGACCATCAAACATTGCTGGGATCACACGCAAATTCAGCCGTGAGTTCAGGCTATCTGATGAGATTTTGCGACATTACTAAGAGTCTCTTTATTTTGACACTAGCGACAGCCCAAATGCGCCTCCATCACCATCAGGTCCACGTCCAGCCCATGCAGACCCTGTTGGGTGGAAAATTGTGCGTGAATTTGCCACCACAGAAATGAACTTGCCCGAAGTGGAAGCTCGTTTGGCTGCCCATCTTGGGGATCGCTATGTTGACGTGGATTGGCGACCAGCTCTTGCGGCTATCATGGATGCTGAAGGAGATGTTGCTACTGCTATGAAGGCCATCGAACCACTCTATGACACTGCCGACCGCCGAACAGGCATCAAAATCCATATTCCCGCGGCACAACCACCGCCTCAGTTATCTGATGCCGAGACGACGCTGATGACATCCATTACTACTCTCCAGCAACGCAACCGTGTATTCGGGGAGCCATTATCACTCGAGGAGATCCTAGACCCTGCCGAGGAACGAGAGATAAGCAGTTCTGGATCCGGCGCTGGGGTAGCAACTGATAAGGCAATTGCAGCTTTAGTTCGTTGGGAGATGGCGGCTGCCCATGGAGATGTGATTGAGGTGGACTTGGACAGTGACGACGATGAAGATTCAGGTCCCACCATCACTCGCGAGAAGGTTCTCGAACTCTGTCAGCAGCTCGAAAGTGTATGTCTGGTATTTGGGGATGCTGGATCATCACTCAGGTTATCGAGAGAACTCTGGATATTTAGAGCTCACGTACGATGGGAAGCATTACTTGGTGCTACGCAAACATCTCTCGATACATACTTTACTCATTAACTACATGGTGTGCACTGTGTAAAATAATGTTGTCATGTCACACATTTGGCGGGGGTCACATCGTGTCACATCATGTCACCCTGTGTGACCTTTTCCATGATGTATATTGCTGGTATTGTATAAGCATAGAGGCGGTCCCACCGCGATACAGTATGAGCAATTCAACTGTACGTAGAAACACTCACACCTGGGACATGGTTGGAAAAATCCTCACAACAGAGGTATCACACAGGGCTCAACAGATTGAGCCTGGGAGAGTCCACTGTATGACGCTCCAAACACCAAATAAATCAGCACAAATTTTTTGGCGATTGAACTTTTTTGTTTAGTCATCGTGTGCACGATTTTTTATTGTCGAGGCCTCACAATTTTTTCTGAGGTTACCAATCAATTGACTATGTGTGCAATTCAATGACATGCTTTCCCGTCATGGGACACGTGGGCTGGGTGGGTGGATTACATCAGCGCGTGTCCCGCCGTGTGCTGACTCCCCAAACAGTGCGCGCCCGCCGTGGCTGGCAACGTTTGGGCAGTTTTTGGACGATGATCATTACTTACTTACAGCCGTTTGCGTAAATAATGGCAGTCGCGTCGATTTTCGTTCAATTAGGATAATTGTAACTTTGTCAGATTGTAATCAGAGATCTAGTACACATCCTACTCCTCACCACTGCACGCACGATGGCTAATAAAAAAGGAACTCTTCACATCTCTGGAGGCACAAACAGAAGGTCCAAGCTACTAGACCATCTGGATGTCAACATGAATGAGCAACTTACCTCGACTGCCTGGAAAGATAACTCCCACTCCAACAAGGATGACTCGCCAGAAGACACAGATACCATCAACGGGATAGATACGCAACAAGGACTCGGACAACAACCAGATGGTAGTAGTAGCCACAGAGAATGCGGACAAGGGACGATGAAGGTGATGTGCGAACACTGACACCTCCACCTACCACAAAAAAGCACAAATGCACTGATAAGGGTGCATATATGCATCTAGTGCGGCAGCATCACCACCTTACTTACCCTCATAATAGATTCCAGGCAACGCTCTGAGCCTCCACAAGCCAGGAGATGTGTCGTTCATCATCTCAATCACCTCTGCTAGCGAAATGAAGAAGCCTCAAAGCAAGTGCCTACCCAGAAACTCAAGCTTCGTATTCAGTCTCGATGAGCCTTGGGATATGCTCAAGGCACAGATCCTAGCCAAAGTCTCCTTGGTTATCAAGCCGCAAGCCGTCGACTTCAATGACTACGACGTGTCATTTTTCATACCTCGCATTCTTCCGAAACCTGGACTTTCCCTAGCAACTCAAGCTGACTTTGATGTGCTCCTCAAGTGGGTGAAAAATTTGACAGCACGAGACCTGTCAAGTCCGGGTCTTCTCCGGCTAAGTCCGGGTCTTCTCCGGCTAAGTCCGGGTGTAACTCCGGTCGAGGTAGCATAGAGATAGTAGAAGTGAGAATAGACTGCTTGGATTTCAACTACTCGGGTGGGAGGAGGGTTGTTCCCTTGCGTAGGTTCGCAGTCTAAGAGCGAAGATAGGAGAAGTAACTTAGTTGATTTGCCAAGGACTAAAACTACCGGACAAATTATCATACAGCTTTAAATACTAAAGGTAGCATAGGCATAAGCAGCAGTCCGGTATTATCCGGAGACCGGAAGATGTAGTAAAGTATTAGTAAGTACAAAGGTCATAGGCGCAGTAATTTAGTAAGACGAGACCGGGACAATTTCGATTGAACATATGAAAGCCGGATACAAGTCGTGTATAGGTCTATTAATGCGAGCGGATGAAAAAACAGGTACTGCCATGCTCACCAATCAAGACTATACCAGAATTCAGACGTGGACGAAGTCGGGACCAGGGAATGACGAATGGGCCACCAGAGATGTGCGAGTTGTGGCTGGGACTTTGAGAATAGGGGTCCGGACATGGCTGTTGACGTATCCCCCTCTTAGGGCCTAACCCATGAGGCCACGTAAGAACAATGCGGCAGTTCGAAAATTTGCTTGATCTGGGCGGAAAACGTTATTTGACCGGGTTCTCTCTCATCCCATCATCTTCTGCTAAACCAAGATGGTCATCTGCTTCAAAAATCCATTACCCCTGCCTTCCCCGCGTCCGGCGTTGATTGGAACACGATTCAAAACGGGCCCGAGCTCGACTCGGATATCACTTGATAACGGACTGATGGGTTGCAAACATCCAAAAGCAAAGAACGTCGCCGGCGTAAGGGTGGAGGAAAAACGCTGCGAGGATGAAGAAAGGACGCTCTCCAGGAAGAGGAAGAAAGCGTCGCAGGAGGAGGAAGAGAAGGCGTACGCCGGGTGAAGAGGAGCTGAACTGAGGAAGCTGATGAGGAGAGCAGATTTTTTGGAGCGCACGAGGAGGTGCAAAAGAAGGCCGCAGAGGCAACAAGAAGAGATGGGAGGGGGAGGAGGCTGAGGCCGGTCTATGGCTGCCCGCGGCCCAGTAACTATGGTGAGTATTTCAAAGGCTTCAATTTTCTGATAAGTATTGATTTTTTCAGTCATTGTCTTCGTTGCGCAAGGGTTGGTGTCCCTTGCGTATTACCCACCGGGATGGTAACAAACGACGCAAGGCGTGCGACCGGTGCTTCGCACATGAAAGGTATAAATGTGTGAGTGGCCGGAGGTGGGTATGCGGTCACTAGAGTCGGGTGCCAGAAAGGAGAACAACCGAGAGCGAGGAATGGGGCTCCCGACCATGATACCAGCCAAAGACCTCAATGTAACGCCGACAATGTCCAAAGGACGGAGAAGAAGAAGGTTGGCGCGAATAAACAACAAAGCCAAAGTTGCAGGAGAGTGACGCGGGTACCTGACCAATACCCAAGTAAAAGTGGGTTCTAGGAGCAGTCATCGGTCGAGCGGCGGAGACAAGAAGGTCGTGCTGGGCAAGCCGGATCGTACGCATCAAGACCACGCTGGTCTAATGCAGCCTGCAAGCAAAGCACGATAGAGGCGATTGATTGTCCGGGACAGAGTCACTGTACTTCCGCTAGTGGCCCCGGTAGGATGGGCGGCGATAATTGTTAAGGCTAGACTATCCGGCGCCCAATCGTCACAGGGACCTGACAATGAACGCAATCCAAAGTGGGTTATGCAACATCACACGGGATGTTCCGTATTCTAGCGGGATGCGCATAATTAACCCCTCCGAAACGCTTGTGAATGAAGCTCCCGAGATGAAAGGCGCTCTTCGGTATGGAAAGGTAACAATTTAAGATGGAGAATGCCTGTCCACAGAGGATTGAACCAGGTCCAGCACGAACGCCAGCACACTCATACAAAACCACAACGAATGGTGCACACGCAATACGACGCAGCCACCGTGACGATGTGAGTTCATTTCTCTTTTTCTTCTTTGTTAAAGAGCTAACTACTTATACAGCTATCAACCATAATCCAAGGACGACACAACAAATGGTGCATACATGATACAATGTAGCTGCCATGATGATGAGAAGGTAACGCTTGTGCACAGAGGCACAGCCACGACGATGAGTTCTCGCAGCTACGCCACGCACCGTGACTCGCCTCGTGTGAGTCCCGAGTCCACCACCACCATCTCCTGCATTGACATACAGCAAGAACGTACCCGCCGATCCCAGGGGTGATCTTACGTGCGTCAAACTCAAAATGCGGCTGAACCTGCACGGCGTGATGTCGTTCGACTCTGCATATGTCGACGGGTAGACAAGCGAGAGGAGACTGTGCCGATGGACGTCGACAGGGATGCTGCACCTGCAGACTCGGAGGCGCCGGCGAAGAAGAGGAGGGTGAAGAAGATCGATGTCCCCTTCACTTCCCTTGCAACGTCCTTGGATCCGGCTGTCCTGGAGAAGTTCAAGGAACAGGAAGCACAGATGCACGCTGCTGACAAACTCGTCCAGGACACCAAGGTTCGTACATATACTCACGTCACCTGCATACCGGTGAACACTTCAACAGGACCGCAAACGATCGCAGAGCTGTGGACGACGCTCAACGAGTACATGTCGGTGGCGACATCGTCGGACGAGAAATTCAACGATCGCTACGCCCCCTACGTCCAGCCCCCCGAGAAAACCAAGCTCCTCGCCATGCTCCAAGAGGTCGAGGACTGGCTCTACTCTGAAGAAGGCGAAGACGCTACGAAATCCGCCTGTGTCACCAAGCTGGATACCCTCAAAACTCTCGGCGCCCCATCATCGGGTGTATCGCGAAGCCGAAGAGTGCTCCAGCGCGATCGCAGAGCTCCGGACGACGCTTAACAAGTATGTCGCAGGCGACATCCTTGGACGAGAAATTTGCACACCTCGACCCCAAAGACACGAGCCGCTCCGTGGTGTCCAAGTGCACACGCATCGCCTCTCCTCCGTGTGCAGCTGTTGCTACTAACTAATTAACCACTCTCGCAGCTACTGTATATGTAGTTTTATGAATAAAATGACTTGTAATATATTGTACCCGCGGGTATACCCTCGACGGGTGTACCCGTGGGTCTGTACCTACCTACCCGCAGCTGAACCCGTACCCGTCATCACGGGTATGGGTATATCACGGGTACGGGTACGGGTATGAGCTCCCACACCCGCGGGTTTACCCGTGACATTGCCTAAATATGATCGATTCGTCTGTCACGTGTCACACAGCCCTCTGACGAGATGAAATCTCTGCTTTGTCACATGTCATACAGTCAATTGTCGAATATGTCCGATATTAGAAAAACAAAGAAGTTAATTGGATGTGTGTATCATAGGTAGACTGTATATACTCAGTGGGACAAGAAAAAATGGGTAAATGGTACTTTGAAAGTGTCTATATAGATTAATCACCACTGTGGTCCAGCCAGAAGCTATGTGTACAGTGTGTTGGCCTTGCACTTTCTCTTCCCACGCCCAAGCTCTTCCTCTACCACCTTCACAATCTCTTCCCCTCTGTCGAAATCCATTGACTCAACCTCCCCACCAGCCGTCATTTCACCATTTCCCTGTTCAACAGCATCTTTCAAGTGCTGCATTGAAATTTTAATGCACTGCTTTCATTTAATGAAGGCTGCAAACCAAGTAACATTGTAAGTTTATTTAAAGCTGGGCCTGACGAAATCTGCTGTGATGAAATTCAGTTGTTGTCACTGTCACAGCCAGTGATGTCGAATCAGTTTTTTGGTCGTTGTTGTCACATGTCACAGGCCTTGTCAAATCAATCGTAATAGTACAGTACCTACAGATAGTTGTTATGAATTCTATTCCACAATCTTGAGTTATACTTCTATTTTGTCCAAAACATGACTACTTCAACTCTACTTATGCACTTACCAGCCAAATAATTTTTGTGGAACCTCAAAACTCGTACATATAGTATAAATAATCCCCAGTTACATACCCATCAGCTAGATCCACTTGATGGTGGAGTGTGATGTGTTGAAAACTCATCTCACTCCCTTTCAAACAGAAAATTGAATGGTTGGCTGAGCTAAATCACAAACTCTACAAAAGCAAATACTATCAGAGAATCAAGAAGATGCTGTTGCTGATGCAGTGAACACATACCAGTAGAAGCAGCAAAAGCCAGCAGAAGACAGGAAAAGTTTGTGGACAATTTGTCCAGAGGTTGAGGAAAGGTGGCAAAGCCAAAAGGGGTATGCCAGTGTAACAGTGAGATCAAGGAGGACTGTCTCTGGGCTGCAGACAAGACTGGGTTTTAGCCTGGTGGAGGTTTGAGGGAACAAGTCATTGGGCCAGCTAAGAAGAAATGACAACATCAGCAGCATGATGGGAATAGGCAATGTCATGGGTAAACCCCTGGGTGTGGGAGTGCATACCCATTCCCATCATCACAGGTATGGGTTGAGCTGCAGGTAGGTAGGTACAGACCCAAGGGTACACCCATCAAAGGTATACCTGCAGGTACAATATATTACCAGTCATTTTATTTATAAAGCTACATCTACATTAGTTGTAGTGTTGGACGGGCCTGGCTTGAGAGGGGTGACAAGGTTTGTGTGGACACCAGATTTGCCTGTAGTCGAATGGTGACTGGTGAGCTCTGGTGTTGCATCATTGTTAGTGTCAGTAAGTTTAGATGAGAGTATGATTGAACAGTGAGGACATGTGGTAATGGTGATGGGTGCTTCGTCATCACTGATTATTGTAGCCATCTTCAGCTGATTGTCACAGATCAGTAGATGAGAGATCAAGTGCTTTACGGTGTGTACTCACTGAGTCAGACATTACTAAGCTTCACAGCATCCTCGGAAAAATCCAGGAAGCCTGGGCTTGGGCCTGCAAGTCACTGAAGCCAGGCCCTGGGCCCTAAGAGGCCCACCTACCGGGCCTGGTTGGGCTTGGCCTACACAGGGCTTGGCCCAAGGGCTTCCGGGCCTCAGGCCTGGCCCGTCCAACACTAATTAGTTGCAAGAGTGGTTAATTAGTTAGTAGCAATACAAATAAAAAGAAAAAAAAATATAGTATGTTGTGCACTGTGGCTGTGCAAGGAGCACTCATTGTATAGATGGAGGACCCAGGACTTGGGAGAGGAGATGCATGTGCACTTGGACACATGATTGTCATAGCTGTGAAAGTAGTTAATTAATAGCAACACAAAGAAAAGAAAAAAATATGGTATGCATGTTGTAAACACAGTTATGATGGGTGTCAAGTCCGGGTCTTCTCTGGCTAAGTCCGGGGTATAACTCCGGTCGGGGTAGCGTAGAGATAACAGGAGTAAGAGTAGACTGATTGGATTCAACTACTTAGAGGGAGAGTTGATCCCTTGCGTAGGTTCCAGTCTAAGACAGAAAGGATAGGGAGAAGTAACTATGTTGATTTCAGACTAAGGACTACCGGACAAAGTATCTACAGCTTAAATACTACAAGGGGACATAGTAATGCACAGTCCGGTAATCCGGAGACCGGAGGATTAGTAAAGTATTAGTAAGTCAAGGTCAGAGGCGCAGTAATTAGTAAGACAGAACCGGGATAAGAGAATATACAAGAAAGCCGGATGTGACATACATGTCGGAAACAGAATGGAGCGATGACAGATACTGCCATGCGTAAGAATGAAGACCATACCAAAAAGAGACATGATACAAGTCCGGGTCCAGGGATGCGCGAGTGTGGCCGGAGATGCGCTAGTATAGCCGGACTTCTGAATAGGGGTCCGGACATGGCCGTGACAATGGGGTACGTTTGGCCAGGGTGTGAGGAAATGGCAGGAGCCTTTGCAAACAGATGCAGTACAACTCATAGATAATCTAGCTAGATACTCTATGAAATGTTCTCACAAGTGACATTGTTCATACACTCAGCCGATATTTCCAACACCTCCTCGAATGATAGAGCGAGTGAGCAATGATGATGAAATGAAATGCACCTCCTGAATCCAATGAGTGAACCTACCACATGGCCCTCCCCATGGTTGGCATTAGTGCAGAGCACTCATCAACACCCAAACTCCACATCTCGATCAACAGTGAGCACCCAATCATCAACGGGCGACTTCCAACATGCATCTGATCTCAACAGATGACTTACAAATCATGGTGTGCACTTGATCTCAATGAGTGACTTCTCTTCGGTCTCTGGTGCCCTCTCAACAGGCAAATCTCAGCTTGCACCCCTTCAAGGGTGACTTTCAACAATGGCAGCAGCAGGAGTTCTGGCTTTGGCCCCAGTGGCAAGATTACAATGAAAAACAATGGCAAGGGCTGGCTTTGGCCCTCAAACAGGCAAGTTATGATGGGAACGGCGATGCAACGACAATATGACAATGCAATGATGTGATGGTGCAGCAACAACTATGATATGATGATGATCTATGATGAATGATGACAGGTAATGAATGGCGAGTGACGAAAGTGGTGAGTACTATGACAAGAAAAGAGACAGTGGTCGTTATCAGTGGCAATCAGTGATGATCAAACTCAATCAAGAGTGATCAGTGGTGGGAAACTTCACAAGAGTGTCATCAAAGTGGTTCTGCACTACTGGGCAGTACTGGATTAGCCTCCAAGCTAGGTGATCCATTTGTATTGTAAACACAGTTACAATGGGGTATGTTTGGCCAGGCTGTGAGGAAACAGCAGGAGCCTTTGCAAATGGATGCAGTACAACTCATTGATAATCTAGCTAAATACTCTACGAAATGTTCTCACGAGTGACATCATTCGTACACTCGGCCGATATTTCCAACAATGCATGCAACATGCATGCATTGATGTGGTTGTTGCTGCTGCTATGCATGGAGTAGCTTGTTGTATGTGATGCAGGAGATGGTGGTGGTGGACTCAGGACTCACATGAGGTGAGTCACAGTGTGTGATCATTGTAGCTGCAAGAGTGACTTGAGTACATTTACAAAGTATACACAAAGCAGATGAAAAAAAACTTACCTGCCAGAAGCTTTTTGCTATGTGAGCCATATTGTCTGCATCATGACATTGTGGACAATCATCTTGGGCCTGGGCAAAGCATTTTGTGGAACCACACTTGTGTTGTGGCTGGTCATTGACAATTGGTGTCATACTATGTGAGATGGGTGGGGTATGGTATGTGATGGACGATGTACCATTCATCATCCTCTCTCCCTGGGACCCACACTCATGGTGTGGCTGGCCATTGATGCCCAGTGGCATACTATGTGTGCATCCAGAGTGCTGAAATTGCAGGCTGTGGTCTTGTGCATAGTGGGTTGGCTGTGTGTAACTCATTGTCATGGCTGCACCTCTGTACACAAGCATTACCCTCTCATCATCATGTGTATCATTTACACACCATTTGTTGTGTCATCCTTGGATAGTGTGTGTGATCATCATATGTTTGATAGTCATATAAGTAGTTAGCTCTTTAACAAAGAAGAAAATGAGAATGAGCTCACATTGTTGTAGTGGCTGCATCATATTGTATGTGCACCATTCATTGTGGTTTTGTATGAGCATGCTGGCATGTGTTGTGTTGGTTGTGCTGGACCTGATTCAATGAGGCTGTTTGAGTGAAGATGAAAAGATAATCAGCACAAAATCGGCATGTCAAAAGCAACAAACTACCATAAATGGTATGTCCACCACCACAAAGTGCTTAATCAGGCCACAGGTACAGGTTTTGCATGGGTTACCAAATCCAGACCTGTAGCCATACCCATAACCTGTGTGGGTTACCCATACCCATGCCATTGCCTAGATGGGAACCATGAAAACATTACCATTATGGTGTCACATCCATGTCTAGACCCCTATACTCAAGTCCAGCAACACTTGCACATCTCCAGCCATACTCACACATCCCTGGCCCTGGACTTGAGTCAAGTCTTATTTCAGTATAGTTTTGATTAGTGAGCATGGCAATGTTTGTCACATCACTCCATTATGCCTCCAACTCATATTTCATATCTGGCTTCTTGTATGTACTGTAGCCTTCTGTATGGAGGCAACAGTGACACATAACGCAGGGGTTGTTGTATTGTTAAATATAACACCATGACAGGGGGTCTGTTGCCAATTTTTGGTGCATAACATAGGTTTGACTGCATTGTTGCAAAAAGTGGCAATATGTAACACATAACTGTTAAGTCCAGTTCCCCTGGAGTTATCAGAGCAATGGAGATGGTTACACGAAGGGGGCGAAATGGACGTTGGCTTCAACTTATGTGTTGCACCTTTGCTGTGAGTTCTTGTCCAAGTATTTAATGGAGGAGCAGAGCAATGGGAGAGATATGGAGTTAGGTCAGAGTGATGACAAGAAGACTTGCTTCAAGTGTCGAGCAGAGGGAGATTAGGGAGTTGGATCAGAGGAGATTCAGGACGAGTTGAATGGGAGGAAACTAAGTTGATATTTGAAATGCAGAACACGAAGTACATGTCGAGCTTTTAAACTACAATGGAGAATAACCAATAAAGGGAAGTAACTATGGTGACAAGTAAACACAGGAGGGTTTGGAGGATCGGGAACAATCAGGAACATCAAACATAGTCAGGAAGAGTCAGAAGGAGTCATAACGAGTCAGGAGGAGTCATAGGGAATCATAGGGAGTCAATATAAGTCAAGAGGAGTCAGAAGAAATACACTAAACCAAAGTAAGACGAAAGGTGTCAGGCTGGCAGGAAATGTCAAGATAGAAATGGAGAGACATAAGCAGGAATGGTAATCAAGATAGGGGTAGTCACAGGAGATAAGCTGGAAGAGCAGAGATGATTCAAGAACATTATGTGAAGTCCAGAGGAGAAGTGGAGAAGCGGAGAAGTCGTGTGCACAGTATGGGATATGACAATAATGCAGGCTTGGTTGCTAGTTACTGTAATACACACTACATGAACAAGTGTCTAGTCAAAGTTTATGTATGCCCAGATGTCTTCATACTCTCCCACAGCTACCAAAGCATTATCTTGCCCCTTTTCTATACTTTTGACACAATGGACATCCAGACCAAGTGCATCTTGAATCACTACACTCAACAGGACATCAGCATCATCATCTGCCTCAGCAGTGTTGAGCTGAACCTCTTCAACTCCATGGACTATACTCATTCAATTTTCAATCTCATCATGAAAGGTGTGATGTGTATGAAGATATTTGTTCAGAGCCATCTGAGCAGCTTTACTTGTAAGGCACTTGGCAGACAAATTCCAATCCTTGACCTGGCAGTGTTCCCAAGACTGCAATGCATGTCAGAAAGGTGCACAAACTAGTTGGCAAAAGACCTACCTTTTGGACTAGTTCATGCCCAAATGGTCCCATCATAAAGTCATATAATGCCACAATGCTGGCCACCAATACATCTCATAAGACTGGGAGAAATAGTGTTTCAAAGTCCAGTTGCAGGACTGATAAAAGACTGGTAATTGGACTGGACTGATGTCAGTTGCAATTGGACTGCAGTTGCAGGTTGCCTGACTCTGATAGTGGTCCAGTTGCAGTTGCCTTGAATTTTATAAAAACAAAAGACTGGTTGAAGACTGGTTTCAACTGGTTGCATGCAGGACTGATTGTCATGTTCTAATAGGTGATTTTTTCACATTTCAATGATATATTAGAATGCATGATGTATTTTTTCATGCTAATTTACTATATTTATATGAAAAAACAAAGAAAATATACATTTATTGGCTACTTTGGCATCGTCTTCATCAGATCCTGAGTAATCAATCCAGTCATCGGAATGACTGTCCCATTCATCAGATGACTGGACTTGGATTTGACCGAGGAAGGAAGGGGCATCTGAGACAAAACTTCAGATGTTAGTTACCTAGCCTATCCCTTTTCCTTGCCAGGGTCAGCCCTTGAGCTTTGGTGGCCCTATGACCAAAAGAAAGGGCCTCCAACCTCAGTTGGATCTGGGATTGCTGGATGTGCAAGCCTTGAGCCAACCAAGTAAGGTAGTCGACTTGCGGAACCAACGAACGTCACGTGCCCAAGCGTGATGGAGAGTGACAAAACACAGAAAATCAATTAACTATTCAACGCATTACAGTAGAGACAAATCGCTACGCTTAAACATGCAGCATGGTGTGGTGTGGATTTAAGCCTTTGTACTTTCTCGATACAGGCTCTGGTTGAACAGATATTATTTTTGGTTACATTTCAAGGGGTTAGAATAAAGAGTCGGAGTATGTCTATGAAACTCAGCAGTCGCCTTGTGAAACAGTAGTGGGACTGGCAGAGCATCCCGGGTACTCGGCGTGTCGATAGACAGACCTGAGACGTGGGCAACACGAAACGCGGCGAGAAGCAATGGATCTCGAGCCTTGCATCCTGGAGGGCCTCGAAGAAGTTGAAGCTGGTAGACAGCTCTGCCGGTGCACCAGAGAATGACGAGAACATGGGCAATCAAAAAATATCGAGGCCACCGTGTTCTCCCAGAGAGCATCTTGAAGGAATTTGATGACGCCCACCACTACTCCACCACTGCAACATCATTGCCTAGTAGTAATAACAATAACTTTATAGCTATATTATCATACTCCTAGTAACATACTACATCATAGTCCTCATTGCTTATACTATAGATCCTCGTATGTGTGAGGACGATTAGTGGGGGGGGGCAAATGTCGCAGGCAGAGGACGACCCACAAGAGTGAGCACCCATCAACAACGAGTTATGACAAGAGACAATGACAAGATGCCTGCGATAACGTGAGGGGCCCACAAGAGTGAGCACCCATCGACAACGACAAGACGACAGCGATAACGTGAGGGGCCCACAAGAGTGGGCACCCATCGACAACGACAAGACGACTGCAACAACATGAGGGGCCCACAAGAGTGGGCACCCATCAATGATGACAAGACAAGTGCAACAACAAGAGAGGTCCACAAAAGTGGGCACCCATCGATAACGACAAGCCAACTGTGACGACGTGAGGCGCCCACAAGAACGGGCACCCATCAACGACGACAACATGACTGGGACAACATGAGGGGCCCATTGTCAAGAGTGGGCACCCATGAACGATGACAAGCCGACTGACAGGATGACTGAGACAACGTGAGGTTGTACTTACTAGCCTGAGTTAACCTGCTGATGGAGTTTCGGCTTCTCTCGGCAGGATTTCTCGGTCGCATTTCACACTTAACAGCACAGCGTCACGGCTTGGTCACAGCACGTGATGTTCGTTGGTTTCGCAAGTCGACTACCTTACTTGACCCCCTTCAAGTGGAAGATATAGAATGAGATTGAGATAATATGGCAAGCTCAATGCTTTTCATTGTTGGAGCTGGAGGTTCTTCAGCAGGCTGTAGGGGACATATACAGGAGAATCACCTCTATCCAATTGGATCTGATAAATATCCATGGCTACAGGATTTCCTTCTCTCTCTTTCATGGCCTTCCATTCCTGTTTGAGCAATTGCTTCTTCCAATCTGATGGCAAACCTTCATCCAGAGCGCCAAAAGCATCCACAGCCTCTTCCTTGCTGGTCAATGCTATCTTGAGTTTCCTATGAATGCTTCCCGCTAAACATAATTAGGCAACTGCACGGGTATGGGTACGGGTCCAGATTTGGACATTCAGGATAGCCCAGAGGGTCTCTATGATTTCTCCCTCCACTCTACCTGCTCCTTGGATGAATCCTGGAGAGTATTGGGCTGTCATATCCCATATCACGCGCGTCATCTCCGGACCTCCGGACTGTCTCCGGACCTCATACAACACTCTCGTCTCATCTCCGCTCTTCCGATTCATCTCCGGTGGCTGTTCCTATCTTGCTTACTATTTCTGCTTATATCTCTCCATTTTATCTTGACGTTTTCTGACAACCCTGTCACCATTAGACTCACTTTGGTTTAGTACATTCTTCATGACTCCTCTTGACTCATATTGACTCCCTTTGACTCCTTATGATTCCCTTTGACTCCTCCTGACTCCATGTGTCTGATTATGGTATCTCCGGCTTTCCGGATACCTTGTGTTTACTTGTCATCATAGCTACTTTCCTTTATTGGACATTCTCCATTGTAGTTTAAAAGCTCGACATGTACTTAGTGTTCTGCAGTTCAAATATCATCTTAGTCTCCTCCTGAAACTCGTCCTGAACCTCCTCTGATCAATTCCTTGTTCTCCTCGCTTGACACTTGAAGCAAGTCTTCTTGTCATCCCTCTGACCTAACTCCGTACTTCCTGTTACTCTGCTCCTCCGACAAATACTTGGACACGAACTCGCAGCAAGGGCACAACACATAAGTTGAAGCCGACATCCATTTCGCCCCTTTGTGTATACTCCTATCATCTCCGCTACTCAGATAACTCCGGAGGAACTGGACTTAACAGTATATTCGAACTCATACTTGCTCGAGTTCACTAACATCGCTCTATGGCCCATACCAGGGTTCAGACTCGTTCCCAAACACTCTGTCAAAACTCTGCTTCCGCCACACCTTCCCTTCCACAACTAGCTTCCCTCATGAGCAACCGTAGAGGTCCCGAAACCGTCAGCCAATTCCGCAGTTTTTCAGCTCATTGTTCCAACCCCTCTATCTCTGGCTCCCAACCAACTCCAAGTACGCCAACACCAGGCCCACGCGGCCAGGATCCTGGTCCACCCGGGGATGATGGACCTGGAGACGGAGATCCCAGAGATGAAGGCGACGAAGAAAATCCCTTTGACGACGAAGATAATCATGAACAAATCCCACCTAATCCCATGACCGCCCTTGCTGATGCCATTCGTGGCCTCGCTGACATCACCCACCAAAACATCACCGCCGAACCCTCCCAGCGTACTAAAGTCCAGGAACCAGATACCTTTGACAGTACTGAGACTCACAAGCTCCGGGCATTTATCGTCCAATGTGAACTCAATTTTCAGGACCATCCCTGTGCATTCTGGACTGATCGCACTAAAGTCACCTTCGCCCAATCCTATCTCAAGGGCATGGCGCTCGAGTGGTTCGAACCTGACATCCTCCATATGGAAGATCTGGACCTCCATCCCTTGTGGATGGTTGATTACCGGGAATTCCTCTCAGAACTCCAGACCAACTTCGGTCCTCACGACCCCGTCACAGATGCAGAACACCAGCTCGACAACCTTTTGATGAAGGACGGACAGCGTATAATTGTAGAATTCAACCGCATTGCTTCCCAAGTCCGTGGTTACGGAGATGGTGCCCTCCGGCATCACTTCTATAATGGACTACTGGATCGCGTCAAGGACGAAATCGCCCAAGTCGGAAAACCTGCTACCCTCTCTGACCTCCAAGTTCTCGCTCAAGGCATCAACGCGCGCTATTGGGAGCACAAGTCCGAAGTCGATCACAAAGCGAAAACAAACAAACAATCTTTGTCCAAACCATCCGACTCGTCCTCCAAGCCCAAATCATCTATGTCCACCTCCGGTACCACCTCCACCTCTGACTCCAACTCCTCCACCTCTTCATCTACATCCGCCCCTTTGAAAGCAAAAGCTACTCCTGACCTCTCTGACAAGCTTGGGAAAGATGGCAAGCTAATGTCCGAAGAACACAAGTGCCACTTCAACCTCAAGCTTTGCATGTTCTGCGGTGGCTCTGGCCACATGGCCAAGGACTGCCCCAAGTCCACCTCCCGTGCTGCTAAGGCTTGCGCCTCCATGACCTCCGCTGCTCCGGAGGGTAACTCCACCTCCGAGGAGGTGGAAAAATAGTCAGCAACCTCCAAGACTCCACACAGGATGGAGGTTGCATTGACTCTGACCGTGCAACAAAGGAGACCCGACTCAACACTTCCGCTCTCTCTCATCTGAATTCCTTGATACCGTCTGTTACTTTACTTTCTTATGACATCTCCGCTTTTCCCGCTCTCATAGACTCCGGTTCTAGTGATTGCTTTATAGATACTACTTTCATCAAAAAACATAAAATCAAAACTTTTTCTATACCTACTATTATTCTCCGCTTGTTCGATGGTACTTCCAATTCTTCTATTACCAAAGCTGTAGACCTTTCTGTTCGTTTCCCTGCCGGTGATATCACCTCTGCTACATTTTATGTAACTCCGCTGGACTCTGCCTGCTCACTTGTTCTAGGACACAACTGGCTCACCTGCTACAATCCGTCGATTGACTGGGTCTTGAGCAGTATCACTTTCCGTTCAATCCAGCAGCAAGTGCCAACGCCCCCGACGTCATCTCCACAGCCTCCAGAATCCTCTCCTCTGGCTGACCCCGACTCCCGTGATTCGCCGCGCTTTTCCAACCGCAAGGCTCCTCCCATCGCCCTCATCAATGCTGCCACCTTCGTGCTGGCATGCAGACTTGAAGGCTCCGTGCAGTTCAGCGTGCAACTCCACCCGGATGAAAGTAAGCTTCGCTCCACCTCTACAGAAGCTGATCCAGTTGATCTCTCTTCCATTCCCCCAGAATACCACGAGTTCGCAGATGTCTTCAGCAACAGCAAGGCCTCCCTGCTTGCTCCACATCACAAACATGATCTGAAGATCGATCTGGAAGAAGGTACTTCTCCACCCCTCGGAACACTCTACTCACTTTCCGCCACAGAGCTGGAGTCACTCCGAACCTTCCTCGATGAACATCTCACCAACGGCTTCATCCGTCCCTCTTCCTCTGCTCACGCTGCTCCAGTTCTCTTCGTCCACAAAAAGGATGGTTCTCTCTGCCTCTGCGTCGATTACAGAGGCCTCAACAAAATCACAAAGAAAGACCGCTACCCACTCCCGCTCATCTCCGATCTACTCGACTCTCCGAGCCATGGCAAAATCTATACCAAGATTGATCTCTGGCATGCTTATCATCTCGTCTGGATCGCGCCTGGCGACAAGTGGAAAACCTCTTTCCGTATGTGCTATGGCTCCTATGAGTGGCTTGTCATGCCATTCGGACTTACCAACGCCCCAGCTGCGTTCCAGCAGTTCGTCAATACCATCTTCACTGATATGCTTGACGTTTGCATAGTGGTCTATCTGGATGACATCCTCATTTACTCCCAGGATATGACCTCCCACAAGGAGCATGTCCAGGAGGTCCTCCGACGTCTCCGGAAACATGGCCTCTACGCTAAACCAGAGAAATGTGAATTCCACACCACCTCCATGGAATACCTTGGATATCTCCTGTCCCCCGACAGCTTGATGATGTCCTCCGAGAAAGTCACCGCCATTCAAGATTGGCCGGAACCTCGGAAGGTCAAAGACATCCAATCATTCCTCGGTTTTGCTAATTTCTACTGTTGTTTCATATTCAACTACTCTGACATCGTCGTCCCGCTCACTCGCTTAACCCAGAAAAAATACTCCATGGAACTTCTCTGACGACTGTCGCGCTGCCTTCCGACGCCTCAAGGATGCCTTCACTTCCGCTCCCATTCTAACTCATTGGGTTCCAGATGCCCCTATCATTGTTGAAACTGATGCTTCCGACTACGCCATTGCTGGCATCCTCTCCATCCACTGCTCGGATGATGAGGTTTGCCCGGTCGTGTTCTACTCCTGGACTCTCACACCTCCGGAACTCAACTATGACACCCATGACAAAGAACTCCTTGCCATCCACAAAGCGTTCCGTTCCTGGCGTCACTATCTCGAAGGCTCCACCACCCCGGTTGACGTCGTCACTGACCACAAGAACCTCGAATATTTTTCCACATCCAAAATTCTAACTCGCTGCCAAGCCCGGTGGTCTGAGTACCTCTCCCAGTTCAACCTTGTCATTCGTTTCCGTCCCAGAAAACTCAGAGCTAAACCCGATGCCCTCACTAGATGCTGGGACGTCTACCCCAAAGAGGTGGATAAGGACTTGTGAACTGCACCAAATGTACTCAGATTTAGAAGGAACACAAGGAGAAACAATGATTTTTCAGCAAATGTCCTGTCATACCTTTGTTTCAGTCAAGTTCACGAAAAATGTCACTTGGTTTCAGCCACCTGCTTATTTGGTACACTTTGTGTACACTTTTTCACTACACTTTTTTAAGTTGGTTTGGTAGACAAAAGTGTACACTTTTGACCGGAGTTTTGCTACACTTTGTGTACACTTTTTCAGTACACGTTTTAAGTTGACTTGGTAGACAAAAGTGTACACTTTTGGTTGGAGTTTTGCTACACTTTGTGTACACTTTTTCGCTACACTTTTTTAAGTTGGTTTGGTAGACAAAAGTGTACACTTTTGGCTGGAGTTGTGCTACACTTTTGGCTGGAGTTGTGCTACACTTTGTGTACACTTTTTCGCTACACTTTTTAAGTTGGTTTGGTAGACAAAAGTGTACACTTTTGGCTGGAGTTTTGCTACACTTTGTGTACACTTTTTTGCTACACTTTTTTAAGTTGGTTTGGTAGACAAAAGTGTTGTCAAGTCCGGGTCTTCTCCGGCTAAGTCCGGGGTATAACTCCGGTCGGGGTAGCGTAGAGATAACAGGAGTAAGAGTAGACTGATTGGATTCAACTACTTAGAGGGAGAGTTGATCCCTTGCGTAGGTTCCAGTCTAAGACAGAAAGGATAGGGAGAAGTAACTATGTTGATTTCAGACTAAGAACTACCGGACAGAATATCTACAGATTAAGTACTAAACAGGAACACAGGAATGCGCAGTCCGGGAATCCGGAGACCGGAAGATTAGTAAGTATTAGTAAGACAGAACGAAAGCGCAGTAACCTGACAAAGATAAAACCGGGACAAGAGTACATACAAGATGCCGGATATGAAATAGAGTCGGGGACAGAATGGAGCGATGTGGCAGACACTGCCATGCTCACTAAGCAAGACTATACCGAAACAGGGCTGAGGTTGAGTCCGGGGCCGGGAATGCGAGGGTGTGCCCGGAGATGGGTTGGTGTGGCCGGACTCGGGAATAGGGGTCCGGACATGGATATGACAGTATCCCCCTCTTAGGGCCGAACTCTTGAGGCCACGTGATGATAATGCTGAGTTTGAAATTTGGCCTCGTCTGGAAAAAAGGTTTGACCGGGTTTGAACTCAACCCAATCATTCCTACAAAAAATGTCTTCTGCTTCAGAAACCATTACTCCTGCTCCGTCTATGCCCGGCGTGGACTGGGCTCGTTTGAAGACGCCCGAGCTCGACTCGGATATCGAGGATAACGACGAGACCGCGATGGCCAAAGCCAGGGAACGTCGCCGGCGCAAAGTCGAGAAGAAACGCCGTGAAGACGAAGAGAAGCGACTCTGGAAGGAAGAAGAAGAACGTCGCCGCGAGGAGGAGGAACGTCTCGGGGAAGAGCAGGAAGCAGAGCTGAGGAGGCAAGAGGAGGAGCAGAGGCGTCGCGAGGAGGCAGAGAGAAAGGCCGCTGAGGCCAACAAGAAGAGACAGAGAGAGGAGGTCGAGGCCGGGCCTAGTGTTGCCCGCGAGTTCGGGACGTGGTGAGTATGCTAAAATTTCTTACTTCTAGACGTATTGATTTCCCCAGCAGCTGTCTTCACTGCGCCCGGGCTGGAGTCCCGTGCGAGTTTACCAACAATGGAAACAAGAGGCGGACCGCATGCGACCGCTGTGCAGCACAAAGGGAGAAGTGTGAATGGCCAGAGATGCACGCGCCCGGGGCCGGAGAAGGGAAGGCCAAGGCCAAAGAAGTCCCAATGTCGCCGCGTCAAGGCGAGAAGAAGAAACGAGTACGCAAGGCGAAAGCGCAAGACGATGACGAGGTCGAGATCGTTGGAGAGAGTAGGTCCGGGGCTGGTCCAAGCCGGGTATCGCTAGACCGGCTGGTCATGGCGATTGAGGGAATGAGTGACCGGATGAGCGAGTTTGTCACGGCCATGTCCGGACCCCTATTCAGAAGTCTGGCTATACTAGCACATCTCCGGACCCGGACTTGTGTCACGTCTCTTTTCGGTATGGTCTCCATTCTCGAGCATGGCAGTACCTGTCATCAGTCCATTCTATTTCCGACTTTTAGTTTATGTCCGGCTTTCTATATGTTTACTTGTCCCGGTTCTTTCTTACTAATTACTGCGCCTCTGTTTTCGCCTTACTAATACCTTACTCATCTTCCGGTCTCCGGATTACCGGACTGCGCATTGCTATGTCCCTTTGTAGTATTTAAGCTGTAGATACTTTGTCCGGCAGTCTTTAGTCTGAAATCAACTAAGTTACTTCTCCCTACTCTTATCTGTCCTAGACTGGAATCCACGCAAGGAGTCAACTCTCTATCTGAGTAGTTGAACTCAATCAATCTACTCTTACTCCTGCTATCTCTATGCTATCCCTACCAGAGTTATATCCGGACTTAGCCGGAGAAGACCCGGACTTGACAGAGTTGACACAGGCGCACAGGGAGTCGACGGAGGCACAGAGGGAGTCGTCGCGGGTGTCGAGGAGGGTCGCGAGGGCCTTGGAAGATTTGGTGGACGAGGCCGCCTGTTTTGGCGCGTCGGAGGAGTTCTCTGAGGAGGAGTCGGAAGAAGAAGAGGTGGCAGAAGGGGAGCTGGACGAAGAGATGGCCGGACTCCAGGAGGACATGGCAGAGAACCCCATGAGTCCTCCAAAGAAGTTGGGTACATAGGAAGTCCGGTTGTAGGTAGTTTTCGCATGTAATGTAGATAAGAACAATGTGAAAAGGAGATCAAGTACCGGTGGCCGGTCACAAAGTTTGCGCAGGGGTGAATACTGGCCGGAGTTTCAGGGGTTTAGCCCGAGGCATAGCCGCTATCCCCCTCTTTGGGGTAGACGTCCATCGTCTACTGGGTGCGTCGGGCTGAGTACGGGTTTACAGGGGCTGAAGGGAGTGAACAGGAAATGGACCAGATTCGTGTCGTCCGGATAGTAGGACGAATAACAACTAATGCCAGGATTGAATTCTCAGGGGGGGTCTGGGGAGAGCTAAGCTCCACCGGAGATGCTAGGTAGTCCCAAAGGGGTTCCCTCGACGTTGCTCATATGCACAACTGGCGGTGACAGGAATCAGGGAGGAGAGTAGGACTAGCTGCGGGGTACGGAATCCGATGAGTCGACAGGGTGACCAGGGTACCCAAGGCATGAAGCCAGGGGTCAGATGTGGCTGGGGAGGCCGGGGACAGAGTTGGCCAAAAGAGGCCGGGGTTGTCGACAGGGGGGTTGGCATTCTTTGTGCAGGTGTCCGGACTTTAGTACTGCTCAATACCCGGGCAAATCAACGGATTGCAAGTGGGTGAGTCAGTGGTATCCAGGGAGACGTTACACGCAGAACCCAACGAAATAGGTCATAGTTGTGACCTCACCGGGGACCGGGAACGGGATTGAGAATGGCTGTGGTAGTCACGAAGGTGGAATCATCAAAGGGGTGGCAAGGAGTGGGGTGGTGTGAACGTGATTTTTGACAAAGCAGGGGGGTGGACCCAGAGTCCACGAGAGCGCGAAGCTGAGGGGTATCAGAGAAAAGGGGCAAACAAGGGTCGGGGAGTCAGGATCAGAGAGTGGACACATTGAGCATAACCTTTTGAATAGCACAGCCGGAGTCAATGCTCGTCCGAGCTGTGCAGAGGTTGGAGGACCGCTCAATCGGAGTCTGACTCCGGTGTGTCAGAACCGGGGTCAGAGGTTGTCTCGTTGGCAGACCGGACCATAGCTTGGATTCTTTTAATGCACTTGTTGACAAAGTGCCCATGGTCGCCGCAGAACAGACAGAGATTATTGTCGCGACGATATTGGCGTTCAGCCGGGGTGGGATCATCGTCTAAGTCTGGTTTGGAAGTGTTAGGGCTGGACTGGTCAGGGGAGGGTGTTTTGGGCGAAGTGCTGCTAAGGGAACGGTTGTCGGGGTCTAGGGGTGGCAGAATACTGGTGACGCGCTGAGTTTCTTCTTTACGCTCCCAGTAACGAGCATCAATTTCTTGAGCTAGGTGACGAAGGTCACCCAGTGTTCGGGGTTTGCCAACACGGCAGATTTCGTCTTTGATGCGGTCCGGAAGTCCGGAGTAGAAATGGTAGCGCAGTGCACCATCTCCGTAGTCCCGGACTTGGGACGCGATCCGGTTAAACTCGACAACGTACTTATTAATGCGCTGGTTGTCCTTCATCTGAAGGGTGTCGAGTTGGGTTTCCGCATCAGCAATGGGGTCATGGGGTCCGAAAACAGATTGGAGCTCGATGATGAAGTCTTGCCAAGAGTTCATCCAAAGGGGTTGATCATCCGGGTCATCCGGTGCAAGCAAGTCTGGCTTGAACCACTGGAGAGCCATGCCCTTCAGATAGGACTGGGCAAAGGTAACTTTTGCCCGGTCGGTCTGGAAGGCACGAGGCCGGTCTTGGAAATTTAGCTCACAACGGACTAGGAAAGTCCAGAGATCTTTGGGGTCGGTGCCATCGAAGGTGTCAGGCTCCCTGACTTTTGTCCTGGGAGAGGGCGAAGAGTCGGTGCGATGGGAAACCCGAGCCAGACAATCAATGGCCTGAGCAAGATTATGGAATATGGTGAGACCGGGGTCTAGATCTTCATCATCATCGTTACCCGAGCTATCTCCGGAGTTATTATCTCCGGGGTCGCTGTTGTCAGGGTTAGGACAACGAGGGAGGACAGGGGAGTGAAGTCCCCGGTTCGGGAATCTTGGCTGAGAAGGGCGTGACGTGGGGGTGACAGGAGTGAGGGGAGAAGACCTTCTTGCAAAGCTTCTGAAGGTGGTACCAGAGGTTACCGGGGTGCGTCTCATGCTAGCCAGGATTTGTAGTGCGGCTTGACGACGCGAGTCAGATGCTGAGGTGGATGCCTCGGCAGGTCGGGACGAGAACGGGGTTTCATGATGATGATAGGTGAAGGGAGTTGAGATGAATAAGGATTTCAGACAGGTGAAGGAATGAACTGTGTGAGCCTACACAAGAGGGAGTCTGAAATACTGTCAAGTCCGGGTCTTCTCCAGCTAAGTCCGGGGTATAACTCCGGTCGGGGTAGCGTAGAGATAACAGGAGTAAGAGTAGACTGATTGGATTCAACTACTTAGAGGGAGAGTTGATCCCTTGCGTAGGTTCCAGTCTAAGACAGAAAGGATAGGGAGAAGTAACTATGTTGATTTCAGACTAAGAACTACCGGACAGAATATCTACAGATTAAGTACTAAACAGGAACACAGGAATGCGCAGTCTGGGAATCCGGAGACCGGAAGATTAGTAAGTATTAGTAAGACAGAACGAAAGCGCAGTAACCTGACAAAGATAAAACCGGTGTCACACACCAAAAGTGTTGGTGATGTGAGCATGAAGAACGGATGAAGAAGATACGACCCAAGCATGCGCCAAGTGCAGATGATGAGAACAGAACATTGTTTTCATGCATCGCACTGGACCTATGATGACGAAGAAGACATACGTCAAGTGCAGAAAGATGACTACAAGATCACTGCAGTCATCCTTCGCACTGGAGGCAAGTGACACGGTCAAAGAAGAAAAGATTTTACCCATTACGCATTCAACATTGCAACCTTACGGCATCCCGGCCAAGATCCCGCTGATCCGATCTTCTCTCCCAAAATAGAGGATCTTCGCTTCGCTCAACGTAGAAGGCGGCAAACCTTAAGCGCCCATGCCAGCATACATGCATGTTTTTCATTTGCCGTTCATTTGCCATTCATTTGCCATCCAACTTCTTTGCCATCACACCTGCCATCACCATTCGCTTCCCATCACACTATCACATCAATATGTCATCATTGCCATCAAGCGCTTCCTGGATACACGAGTTCGCTCAATCTAATGGTTATGCACATGCCATCGGCCAGCCACTTGACAACCAGTCAACGCCAGCATGGCTTATCACATCATTTTCCCCTGCCATACCATTCCCTGTTCACACAGGGCGAAAACTTATCATTCAGAGCTCAACTGAAACGCGCATCTATTTTGGATCTATCAAGTCAGTCATACAGCTTGATCAAAGACAGATCGTCCTCCACGTTGACATCCATAAGCTGTGATAATCACAGCCTCAAGATGAGTAAATTGACTCGATCTAAACAAAGATCCCCCCACTCAATCAGGCATGCCAGTACCGATTGAAGGAGATCCAGGAGAAAACAATCCCAACAAGGTGAGGAAGATCGCCAAGATGCTGTGAGCATTACAGAAAAGGAGATGATAAGATCGAAGCAATTGGGCACCCGGAGTGCCGCGATTGTGCCCGATCATAGAAGCACAAGGCCTATACATGGTATTGATGAGGACCTCGTGGATGATGATGAAATCGAACGAGAGTTCAGTATTGCAAACGCCGCACGCACCCTGGCAGAAGAACTCCAGAAGGATTACAAAAGTGTGCACGGTGAAGAACTGATACACCCTGATGTAAGCCTCCAAGGGCTGGATGAATTCCTAAACAGGATCGAAGGCAGCTGGCAAGACCAGGCCCAGACCCCACACGCAGGAAGAGAAGATCGATATGGGCGAAACCCATATCAGGAAAATGCAGATTGTATAATGGAATATTGAAAGCTACTCTTCCAAGCGAGAGAAGAGAGTAGCAGATCAGAAGACAAGGACACCAGGAACCCACGAAACGTGGGTTCCACAAACCCAAAGGGTGTCACCAAGATGGGGCGTGTCCTCCCAATAACTGAGAAGGACTGCACCATATTGGAAGCATTCTGTCGAGTGGAGGAGGTCAACAGAGAAACAACCCAAGGTGCTCACCGAAGGGCTCAGCCACCTCAGCGAGGTGACTGGACCCATCAGGGAAATAACCAGCGAGCACCCTCGACCCCAAACCACTCAAGCGGTGTGAATCGTGCTGTGGATCTATGTTGAAAACAACACAAAACCAACAGCCCAGACCCTAGCGGAACTGTCGTTGAATGGCCGGTGTCTGGTTGTTCGGGGTGGTAAAGATATCTCTGGTCAAGGAGTGGGGAGAAGGATAGGTAGTGGTGAAGTCCTCTTGACTTCTAATGACGATGATATAAGCATAGATGGATAGGGGTGAAGTCCTCTAGACTTCAGATGATGATGACGTAAGCATGGATGAATAGGAGTGAAGTCTTCTTGACTTCAAATGACGAATAGATTTTAGCCTACACTGAGGCTAGACTTGAGAATTGAACTAGAACTTGGATTCGATTGAGTGGGATTGACCGTCTATTTACAGGGAAAGTAGGTAGGTTTATATACTACTGGAGACTTTGTATGCTCATGCGTACTAATGGCAGTGAAAGAGAGTGATGAGTAATAAAGATAAGAATATTAGTAAGCAAAGGAGAGAAATTAGTCAGCTTGACTGTGCACGACTATGCTTCTGAGTAAGCGAAGTAGAGCTCCTGAGTAATCAAGGGGAAGCTGAGTAAGACGATGTAGTCATGCTGTGTGTGCTGATGAAGCGGATGAGTAAGAGAGGGGATGGATGATAGAGCATGATGGAGGATGAGTGAGCGAATGATGAAGTGCTGACTGAGCAAGGCAGGGTGGATGACTAAGCAGGCCAAGCTGTGTTGCCATAGACACAATGATGTCATCAGTATCCCAGTAGTGTCCCATGAGCATCCCATCTGCATCCTATGTCTCCTATGTGCATGAACTCTGGTGTCCCTTGTACAGTTCCCATTCCTCTGTAAGCGTGCAATGACTGAGCACTAATCAAAGCAAGGAGTGGAGCTGAGATTGAGGAAGGTGATCGGTGAAGGGGATTTGTCCTGTCTCTGCTGAATGGAAGGTATGGGAGATAGGGAATAGCACGGGTATACCCCGGGGTATCAGTGGTCATACCCGCACCTGTACCCATCACGGGTTGGTACCCGTTCGCGCGGGTACAGGTTTTGGCGCAGGTCAGTGTGGGTGAGGTATGGGTACATACCCGTAATGGGTAGACGCACGGGTACCAATACAAAATATACATATGATTTATTACATATCACTAAACTACAGTTGGCAGCTTGTGATAGGGGAGGGGTAGGTACGTTGACGTGACAGGGCCATTACTGAAGTGGTGGGGGTCCATGAGGCGACGGGATGGTTTGCGAGGCCATGGGACGGTTTGCGAGGCCATGGGCAAAGTTGACACATCCACGCATAGTATTAACGACAGATTCGGAGTCGAACCGACAGTCTTGACCACACCGATGCAGAGGGCTCCACATTCCAGGCAGTACCTCAGTGTGAGGATGGTGTCGGCCGTCTCTCCATTTTGGCTGATGAAAACACAGACATCGTCATGGAAGATGGGCATCTTGCGACCCAGGAAATCAGAGGCGAGTTCAACGCTAACAGGAATCTTGGTCAACTCCTCGAAAATAGCCCGTGTCGCTAAAGCAGAATGATAACTTGTACCGCAGGCACAGAACACAATGCGGCGGCCATGGGGCATGATCTGGAGATACTGGCGAAGACCACCAAGTATAATGCGGTGTTCGTCAAAGTTGACAAGGAGTGTCAGGCTGGCCGATATTTCAGCGCATTCCACTCACAACTTTCAATGGCCTTAGTGTCAGCTTCCGCGCCGGCGAATTCAACATCAACGAAGTCGACTTTGAGCTTCTTGTCAGTCTTGACACCAATCAAGAGAGGCGAACCTCGGCAGGCAGTGACAATCTCATTAGGGTAGTGAATTTAAAGGGGCGGTGGAATTAGATGAACCTTCTGTAGGACGTGGAACATCAGTAGTGTGAACGACGCCTTGAATGACGACGAGTGTCCCGGGTGGTGGAAAGTGTCGAGGATTGATGTTCGTTTATTAGGCTGATGGTTGAGGACGAAAGTGTGAAGCTTGGGGCAGCGGTGGAGGTATGGGTGTGGATGTGCGAGGTACAGAACGGCTGTGGGGCGCTACTGATGGTGTGGGTGGTATTGAAGTGGTTGAAAGTGGGGATGACGGTTGTTCTGTCGGTGCGAGAATGACTTCGTCGTCACGATTGAGGACATATGACAGGGTGGAAGAAGCGGGTGGTGAAGTCAATGACGATGCAACAACACTTGGGTCAGTCGTAAGTTCTTCCTCTTCTCTGTCACTGGTAGACTGGAGCTCCCTCACCTTTCCTTTCACATTACTATTTGGGACAACGGTCTGAAGGTCGGAAGGCGATCTCTGATGGGGCTGGGTTGTGTTGCATGGTCACGACGTTGAGGGAAGACGAAAAAGATAATCAGCACAGGTTCAGTGTGTGACAATCAACACATTACCGTAAATGGTATTTCAACCACCACAAAAAGCTTAATCAGGCAACGGGTACCCCCCACGGGTGCGGGTTTTGCATGGGTCACAAAATCGTGACCCATACCCACACCCGGAGATACCCATACCCGTAACCCGTGTGGGTTACCCATACCCATGGTATTCCCTAATGGGAGAGTGTAGAGGTTGAATTGAATCAGGGAGTTCGTGCAAGTTGTCTGGCAGCCGTGATGAAAGAAGGGAATATTGCAGCTGGTGAAATTTAGACAACTGGATGAGAGAGCGAGGGATGTAGACAGTGCAGGATGGAGGGAGGAATTCTCCATATGCTGAGTGGAGAGGGACAACATGGAGGACAATCTGTCTTTGATCAAGCCATAGGACTGACTTGATAGAGCCAAAATAGATGCGCATTTCAGTTGAGCTCTGAATAATGAGTTTTCGCCCTGTGTAAACAGGGAATGGTATGGCAGGGGAAAATGATGTGACGAGCCATGCTGGCATTGACTGGTTGTCAAGCGGCTGGCCGATGGCATGCGCATAACCATTAGATTGAGCGAACTCGTGTATCCAGGAAGCGCTTGATGGCAATGATGACATATTGGCATGATGGTGTGATGGGAAATGAATGGTGATGGCAGGTGTGATGGCAAAGAAGTCAGATGGCAAATGAATGGCAAATGAAAAACATGCATGTATGCTGGCATGGGCGCTTAAGGTTTGCCGCCTTCTAGTTTGAGCAAAGCGAAGATCCTCTATTTTTGGAAGAGAAGATCGGATCACTGGGATCTTGGCCGGGATGATGTAAGGTGCAACTGTGAACATGTAACTCGTCGCCTTCCTTCTTTCTTGACCACTGTTGCTTGCCTCCAGTGCGAAGGATGACTGCACTGTTCTTGTAGTCGTCTTTCTGCACTTGACGTATGCTTTCTTCATCGTCATAGGTCCAGTGCAATGCATGAAAACAACGTTCTGTTCTCATCTTCTGCACTTGGCGTATGCTGCGTCATATCTTCTTCATCCGTAGTTCATGCTCACATCACCAACACTTTTGGTGTGTGACAGTGGTCCCCCACATGGTGGGCCACCTGAGGAAAGGGGTGGAATAGGAGCTCGAGGGACAGATTGACCCCCGTTACAGCATCAGTCAACCCTGAGGGATACCAACACCGAGCCATCGAAAGGTACTGTGAGTTGATCCAAGAATGACTCAATATTGACCCATCTGAATTTCCGGAAGTGCGACTAAAACAAGTCGCACTCCCCGACACATACAACAGCAAGGATGATATCGAGAAGTTCGAGACATGGTTACAAGGATACTTGAGGTGGTGCCAACTGAATAAACTGATCGGTTACACAAAGGCAACCGACCAACTACGCATCGACTTCATGGGAACCAATCTGAAGGACATAGCCCAAGATTGGTTCAACCAAGAAGTCGAACAATTCCACCGCACTCGAAGGATGTGGACATTCGAAGACCTCGTCTGTGAGATGTACAAGTGGTTCATCAACGAAGCTACCGCACAGAAAGCAGCGGGTAGCTTCAATAGAACTGAGTACTCTCGCAAGAAAGGGGTCATAGCATTCGTCAATGTTACGTGGGTTGTCGTAAGACAAGCCTTGTTACAAATAAAGGATTCTCACGTGGTCCGGGTAAGGGACACGCGAGGTCTATCCACGAATAGTACGTCCGCTCGAAGAGTGGGACGTCAACGACTCAGAGGCTGGAAGTCAGACGACTGAGGAGTCAAGCAGGGAATGCAAGACAACGTAGAATAGCTTGGAGGAAAGTACATGGTGTTCTACAGGTTTATATACATGGTAGTCTAAGACGGATATAATGGGAGAACAATGGGAAGCCATTGTTCGACGCGTAAGTAGAACAAAAGAGAACCGACACACTGGTAACCATTGTGAGCTAAAGATGGGGAACAATGGAATGATTGGATCGTTGACTGTAGATGAGTCGAAAGTCAACGATCTAAAAATACATGTAAGTAATCTTATCTCTAAAGGCGCTTGGGAGATAAGATAGACGCGACGCGGAAGCAAAAGAGAAAAACCATAACATTACCCCCCGCTCAAGATTGTAAGTCACCTGACCTTACGACAAGTTAGAATTCCCCGTGAGATGGGTTGGGTGAGCCGGTCATGTTGGCGAGCGCTTCCTCAGGGAAGGGGTCGTCAGTCTCATAGTCAGGGAGTCCCTCTTGGACGAAAACGGACGGGACGCCGGCTGGGGGAGGAGTAGAAGGGCGATGTCGTTGAGGGCAGTCGTGTTGGTTGTGGCCGGGGTGGAAGGTGCGACAGATTGGGCATTCGTAGTAGCGACAATTGATGCGGATGTGCCCAAGACGGTGACATTCGAAGCACGAGGCAGCATAGAACGCATGAGTGGGAGGGAGGGTTGGACCGGTTTGAGTCTCGCCAAGGGCGTCCCGGGCGAGGCGTTCTTCAGCTGATACCGAGACAGGTCAGTCATGGAGCGTGAGGCATTCCTCGGTCTCAAAAAGTGCCGCAGCGATCTGTTGGCGGGAAAGGCCGAAGACTTCTTCCGTATCCGGGGAAGACAGCGACGAGGGCGTCCCAGACGTATTGGTTGTAGTGCGGCCTGCATGTGACAAGGGTATCAGAGGGATGGGCCTTGGACGACAAGGGGCGGCACGAGGTAGGATTGGGACGGGGACGATGTTTTCTCCGTCGGTAGTATCGTCGTCATCACTAACGACAATAGGATTGGAAGAAGATCCTGCTGAGGCTGAGCTCGAAGCGGACGAAGGAGGAGACGTGGGAGAGGACTCCTGGCTGTTACGTCATGAGATTGCATAGTGAATGGAGTGGATGTCGCGCAAGGTGATCTCGGTAGGGGCGTCGACATTTGCAGGGTTGGTGTGAGGTGACACGGCACGGTGCATGCCGATGATTCCTGAGTCGACGAGGGTGGGAGATTCAAGGCGACGACGATGGGCACGGGTGAGAACGTTCTCGAACCCAAGTTGATGTAACAGGTTTAGGAGGGCGTCTTCTTGTCGAAGGCGGATACCTGTGAGGAGTAAACCCACCAGTCGGGCTTGTTGGTCTTCGGAGTGGCGTAGTATGGGAATGAACGTTTCGAGGCGAAGCGTCTGCATCAACGCGTGGTGAGCACTTTGCAAAGGTGAGTGTCTACCCATCTGATTATCAATTTGTCGAGCGAGAGTGATATCGCGAAGATTTCGGAGTACAGAAAGGTTCAGTTCCGTCGGCGGCAGGGGACGGATTCTTCGTCCATAAGGGACGTATCGGCGTTCATTCTGTTCAGCTTGTCCATGACGAGAAGAAGGAGTACGACGGGGAGGCATAATGAGAAGTATGGGTTTTCGATGATTTCTATGGGGAGAGACGTGGTGGGCGATGATTTAACGAGACTGAGGGAAAGCTTTGGGGTCGTGATCGTTTATAAGCTTTCAGGACGTCGGGGGCGTTCTTCAAATGGGATGGGGGTTCCCAGGAGTTTTCGGATGATGGGTAACCTTTCCATTTGACTAGGAATTTCCGACGAGCTGCGGATCCACGATGTGAAATAATCTTTTCGACTTCCCATTGTTCTTCGGAGTTTACCACGTCAGGTGGTGGTCTCATGAAATTCGGTCCGTATTCGGGTGTTTCGCGATAGGACGATAAGAGAGATGCGTGGAATACGTCGTGAATCTTCCAAGTGTTTGGGATTTTCAATTGGTAAGAAACAGGGGACAGAACCTTGACGATTTCAAAGGGTCCTTCGCGTTTTGGGGCGAGTTTGCGACTGGGGTAGTTGAAATTGAGGTTTCTGGCCTCGAGCCAGACCTTGTCGCCCAGTTTCCAGGGGACAAATCGAGAGGAAATTCGTTCTTTCATGACTCTTGCGGCGATGTCATGCACAGCTAGGGCTTCTTGACGAGCGGAAGTAAGTGACGTCATGCGATCTTCTATCGAGGGGATCGCCGTTTCTTTAATCAATCTGGGGAAAGCTTGGGGTTCATATCCGAGCATCCAGAAGAACGGGGTTTTCTTGGTTACGGAATGGACGGCGGAATTATGGGCATATTCCGCGAAGGGTAGGAATCGCGTCCAATCGTGTGGTTTACCGTTGCAAAAGATGCGGAGGTATGTTTCTAGTTCTTGGTTGACTCGTTCAGTCTCTCCATCAGTCTGCGGGTGGTAGGCAGAGGAGAGGGCGAGGTCGTAATCAAGGATTCGTGCGAGTTCTTTAGCGAATTTCGAAGCGAACTGCGGTCCTCGATCAGAGATGATTTTGTCGTAGAGTCCGAATCGCGTGAAGACTTTCTCGAAAAAGATATCTGCGACTTCTTCGGCGGAGATCGATTTCGAACAAGGATGGAAAATTACCCCCTTCGAAAGGCCATGGTCGACCGCGACCATGACAGAATCGAAGCCTGCCGAAAGGGGAAGGCCGGTAATTAAATCAACGGAGACTTGCTGGAAGGGGCGAGAGCAAGTCAAAGCGATTGGCATTAACGCGGGGACGGAGGGGTGCGTGTTGACCTTCATAGATTGGCACGTGGCGCAACCCGAGACAAAGCGACGTATGAAGGTAGAGAGTCCCAGCCACCAGCAGTCACGTGAGACGAGTTCGATGGTACGAGCAATACCAGGGTGACCCGAGGTCGGGGATTCATGCGCGGCACGCACGACGGCAGAACGATGGTCTGGGGGAACGTAAAGGCGGCCTTTATAGTAAAGTTTGCCATCGGTGTATTGCCAGTCAGAGACCGTGGATCGGGGAAAGAGCGGCGTGCCCTGCTCGAGGGCGCGGGTAGCGTCAAGGACGAGGGGATCAGAGGAGGAAGACACCGCTAGTTTGTCGAGAAGTTCGGCGTCGATGGCACGAACAAACAAACCGGGAGGGAGTAGTGTCACGTCATGGTTGTCGGAGGACGAATCCGGGCAGTTGACGCGAGAGAGTGCGTCAGCCGGGCCCATGGCAGAGCCGGGGGTGTGGACAAAGCGAAGGTCATAGTCGGCGAGGGTTAACAACCAACGGGCTTGCCGACGGGAAAGTTTCTGGGGAGAGCGGAAATACGTGAGGTTCTTATGATCCGTCAGAACCATCACAGGGTGAGCAGTACCCTGTAGGTAATGTCGCCAGGCCTGTAAGGCGTGGATGACAGCAAGTAGTTCGCGGTCATAGATGTCATAATTGCGCTCCGCGGGAGAGAAAGTCTGTGAGATATAGGTGCAAGGGTGGAGGTCTCCGTTGCCATCGCGTTGCATTAAGACACCTCCTGAAGCATGGAGAGAGGCATCTGTCATGACTTCAAAGGGTCGAGAAACGTCGGGCATAGCAAGGACGGGGAGCGTTTTAAACTTGACTTGGAGTTCTTTGAATGCGGCGTCGCATGCAGACGACCAATTCCAAGGGGATAGTTTCTTGGTGAGGTCGGTCAGGGGTCGAGCGAGGGTCGCAAAGGAAGGGATGAAGCGACGATAGAAATTACAAAATCCCAAGAAGGAGTGTATTTCCTTCACGTTTCGAGGGGTAATCCAGTCGTCGATGGCTTTGACCTTCGATGGGTCCATCTTGAAGGCGCCATTGCCAACGACGACACCGAGGAATTCTACTTCTGGTACGGCAAATTGACATTTTTCCAATTTCAGGTATAAGTCGTGTTGTTGGAATCGTTCTAGGACACGACGGGTTCGGTCGTCATGGACGACAGGATCGGATGAGTGAATGAGGAGATCGTCCATATAAATGGCGAGCCATCCCTCGGCGATGAAGTCGGCGAAGTAAGAGTTCATCATTGCTTGGAACGTTGAGGGTGAGTTACACAGACCAAAAAACATTACTGTTGGTTCAAAGAGTCCGAACGGCGTAATGAATGCTGCTTTCCAGCGATCTTCCGGTCTGATTCAGATGTTGTTATACCCCCATCGAACATCGAGTTTCGTAAAGATCGATGATCCTTTGAGTCGATCCATGAGGTCAGAAATTAAGGGGAGGGGGTAGGCGTTTTTTATTGTGTGTGAGTTGACGTAACGGTAGTCTTGACAGGGTCGAAGACTTCCATCTTTCTTTGCAACGAAGAAAAACGGGGATGCTTGTGGGGATTTCGATGGAATGATTTTCCCGGAAGCGAGGTGTTCGTCTATGAACGCCTTGCATACTTCAAGTTCTTTCGGGTTCAAGGGGTATACCTTGGCGATCTTTGGTACGAAGGAGTCGTCTAGATCAATAGCATGGTCGAACGTTCTTTCAGGGGGAACATGATCCGTGGAGGACTTCTCAAAGACGTCTTTATATTTGGCGAAGGCGGCTGGGAGGAGTACTTTCTCCTTAATCGTCTGCTGAGCTATTTCGGTAGCCAGAGTCGTTCGGAGGAGATCGGGATTGAATCTTTTCTTATATTGGCGGCGGATATAATCCGAGCCATCTCCGCCAAGATAGTGGACGAGGTATCTCTGTTCGATGAGGTGCTTCTGATCGAATCGGGGTCTAACCAGGGATAGGTGTTTGTGAGGCAGTTCGATCTCTCCAGTTTCCCAATTGATGATTGGATTCGCGGATTTCAACCACGGCATGCCAAGAATGGCATTCTCTTTGCCGCAGTTAACAACAAAAAAGGTTTGCTTTATCTCATGATCATCGATGTGGATCGTGACGGTGGTAGTGAAGCGACAGGTCTGTTTATTCGGGGAGCCGTCCACGTTACGTGGCGTAAGCGGTTTCGAAAGTCGGGAGAGGGGAATCAATTTTTGATAGCGAAGTGCGTATCCATCACATTGATGGACGCCCCACTGTCGATCAAGGCGTGAGAGTCGACGATTATTGTACTGTTTTTGCGGAAGAATGCGACCGGGATACGAAACGAGTTGCCATTCTTCTTTTTAGGTACAATTACAGGGATGCGAGGAGTAAACGTCGACTTAACTCCTCGATTCAAAAACCCACCCGATCGATTTCGGGTTCTCCAACGCTTTCGTCATCTCCCTGCTTCTCTCCTTTCCCTTCAAAACACATCTTCATGACGTCCAGAATCTCGGTTTGGGAGATCTTCCTTCCTGTAAGGGAGGAGATGTATTGTTGGACTTCAGAAGGCGGTTCTTCAATAGTCCGGACCGTCTTGACCGGGTTCCTCTTCTTCTTCCTATCTTCGCCCTTCTTTGGGCAGTTAGCGGCACGATGGCCAGATTGACCGCATTTGAAGCATAGACCTTTCTTCATGTAGTCGGCCCGCTGAAGGGGCGAGAGGTTAAGTCGGTCTATGTCCATAGCGTCAGGGTCCCTGGCGGTTCGCACGGAGTGGGAAGAGGGGTTCCACGTGCGGTTATTTTTGAACGATTGGATGCGGGAGTTCTGTACGGAGAAATGTTGCGCCTTTGCGATCCATTCGTCTAGGGTCGCGGGAATGGTGTCCATACCCATGATGCGGGTGGAGAGGTCGATGTGGAGTCCATGAGAGTACCACGAGATGAGGGCGTTGTCATTGGTAATTCCAGACCTCTGAGCGAAGAGACGGAATTGGGAATTGTATTCCTCAAGACTACCACACTTCTTTTGATCAAGCGTAGACAGCTTGGCGGTGGCAGTTTCCTTGGTATCTTGCGTTACGAAGGACGTTCTAAACTTGGTTTCGAATTCGGCCCAGGTTCCGTAATCCGGGGTTCTCATAGCGTCTACTTTTGCATAGAAGGTTTCGGCCCAGGAGGCGGCGGTGCCTTTAGTCATATAGGACAAGGCGGCAAGAACCTTCTTTTCATCTGTGTCGTAGACATGAGTGTTGATTCGAAAGTAGGCTTTTACACTCAAGATCCATCGGTTCACATCTGCGGGCGAGCCGTTGAAGGCGGAAGGTTGCCCGACCTTGATTTCTGGCGCTTTGGTAGTCATAGGGGTAGGGATCTGCGGTGGAGGTGGAGCCGTTATTTGGACGGCAGTTCGGGGTTCGGGGATGACGATGGCTTCCCACCAACGACGGAATAGGGTCGGGTGGTCGTAGGGGTTTTTGTTGGTTTCGTGAGCGAAGTCTGCTCGAGCTGCGTCAGGGAGGGAGTCAAGAAAATCTTCGTCGATCTGGGAGATTTCTTCTGCTTCCGATGGGGTAGCAGATCGGGGTGGTTGATCTTCTGGTCTTGGCCTAGGCGAGATACGCCGTGGCCCAGTCCTCGTGTTTCCGCTACGGGGTAGGGGTTGGCGAGGGATCTAGATTCTCTTATATTCCGAGCGTAATCGGGTTGAGGATCTTGTCGTGTGATCTGCAGACGATGGGGGTACTTCTCCGGTCCGAGCAGCCGTGAAGGGGCTGCAAGGGGTCGGTGGAGGAGTCGTCTTGCCTTACTTGTGCACTGGGGCAGGTTTCCCAGACGCGTCAGGTCGCGAAGTGGATGTTCAGCTACTAGGTAGTAGGAACATTTTGAAAGAAGCTATTCTTTTGTTATGTGGGTTGTCGTAAGACAAGCCTTGTTACAAATAAAGGATTCTCACGTGGTCCGGGTAAGGGACACGCGAGGTCTATCCACGAATAGTATGTCCGCTCGAAGAGTGGGACGTCAACGACTCAGAGGCTGGAAGTCAGACGACTGAGGAGTCAAGCAGGGAATGCAAGACAACGTAGAATAGCTTGGAGGAAAGTACATGGTGTTCTACGGGTTTATATACGCGGTAATCTAAGACGGATATAATGGGAGAACAATGGGAAGCCATTGTTCGACGCGTAAGTAGAACAAAAGAGAACCGACACACCGGTAACCATTGTGAGCTAAAGATGGGGAACAATGGAATGATTGGATCGTTGACTGTAGATGAGTCGAAAGTCAACGATCTAAAAATACATGTAAGTAATCTTATCTCTAAAGGCGCTTGGGAGATAAGATAGACGCGACGCGGAAGCAAAAGAGAAAAACCGTAACAGTCAATGACCTCGAACGGAAGGCTGTGCGAATGGTACAGCGCCCTGACAAGTACACCTTCAAACGAAGGTTTCTTGACGGACTTCCAGATGAGGTAGGAGAAGAGATACTCCAAGTCCACGGAGTATCTGCTGAACACAATACTCTCGAAGAAATGATCGAGGCTACTCGCAAGGTAGAAAATGCACTGCAATATACGGAAGCACGTCATAAAGAATGTAGCTGCGGCCCTAATACAAGTGTGAAGGAAAAGCCCTCACACTCAGATGTTACCACAGGCACTAAAAAGCCAGAACAGACTGATGGAAAAGCTAAGACATTCCATCTGTTCAAGAAGGCTGGGGACTACGCGACTGGGGCCACCAGACAGGCCACTTTCCGTCGACCCTTCCAAAACCAGCATAACCCAGGGTATTATCAACCTCAGGGTAATGCTGGGAAAAGGGAAGGTGAAGAGGGGAACAGGTATCAGCAAATGCCTTACAAAGCGAATGCTGACACCAACCCTGCTTGGAAGAACGAGGTCAAACCCACATGGAAGAACAACAATCCCACCCTGTGGGTCTTTGTGGCCCATGTCATTGATGAAGACAAAGGGGAGAATTCCCCAGTGAAAGACGAGGACCCTGTCCAACCCCAAGAGACTGAGGGACAGCCAGACAGTCTGACTGCCCCCGACTCAGAGGAGGAGTTAGATGAGGTGAGCTCAATGACAGGAGAGGAGTACTACCTCCAGGAATATGAAGGTAGTAACTCTGGGGATGACAGTGATGTAGTATACCTGTGTGCAATGAATGCAAGTATAGATACCCCACTGACAGCACCGCCAAGATGGACGTATGATCCACGAATGGGGGTGACCCATCCTGAGGGTACCTGCACACCCTGTGATGATTATCGCAATCATCACAAGGATGCACAAGATGGACATGATCTCTCATACAATATCACAGAGATCATGCCAAGACACCTACACAATGAGATATACAAACGGGGATGGAATGATGGCCAAATGGACATCATGCCCCCCTATTCTCAACTAGCGCACTGCCCGGACGACCAACGGTCATCACGTTGAATGTGGCAAGGCGACAACTAGAACAGCTAATCAGAGAGCATGTCATGGACATGACTCTGAATGCCACTGATGTCAAGAGAGTAGGCCGACTATTTCATGAACTCGAAGACCAGCTTGAGCTCATGAAAGGGAAGGTCCCTGAAGGAGCCACCAATGGTTACCAAGACCTTGTGTCTCAACTCACTTTCCTGAGAAGTCGATTCTCAGGAGAAGCAATGAGGTACAGGTTGGGTTGTGAACAGCTCCAAGCCAGATATCCAGTCCTCACCAAGGACCAATATTGGGTTGAAGGGAACAACCCAGAGATCCCCCACATTCAGGCCATGAATGATCAGGCGGGACCTCCACATGCATTCCGATATGCACTGTGAAAGCTGGACCAGATGGGAGACAGACCAGCAAGGGACCCAAAATTAGTCCAATGCATGGCCATATATGTCAACCTGAACGGATTCCCCACCTGGACACTGCTAGATACAGGCAGCACTACTGTCACGGCCATGTCCGGACCCCTATTCAGAAGTCCGGCTATACTAGCGCATCTCTGGCCACACTCGCGCATCCCCGGACCCGGACTTGTATCATGTCTCTTTTTGGTATGGTCTCCATTCTTACGCATGGCAGTACCTGTCATCGCTCCATTCTGTTTCCGACATGTATGTCACATCCGGCTTTCTTGTATATTCTCTTATCCCGGTTCTGTCTTACTAATTACTGCGCCTCTGACCTTGACTTACTAATACTTTACTAATCCTCCGGTCTCCGGATTACCGGACTGCGCATTGCTATGTCCCCTTGTAGTATTTAAGCTGTAGATACTTTGTCCGGTAGTCCTTAGTCTGAAATCAACTATAGTTACTTCTCCCTATCCTTTCTGTCTTAGACTGGAACCTACGCAAGGAGTCAACTCTCCTCCTGAGTAGTTGAACTCAATCAGTCTACTCTTACTCCTGTATCTCTACGCTACCCCGACCGGAGTTATATCCCGGACTTAGCCGGAGAAGACCCGGACTTGACAGTATTTCAGACTCACACTTGTGTGGGTTCACTCGTCAGTAAATCCCTCCCTATCTGCAATCTTCACCCATCTGTGTCATGACCATGACAACCCGACTCCGCTCCCGTACCGCAGAGGCATCCGCCTCAGCATCCACTTCGCGTCGTCAGAACGCGCTGCTAGCCTAGCCAGCACCAGACGCACCCCGGTAGCTACTACCACTTTCAGAAGCTTCTCAGCCAGAAGGTCTTCTCCCACTCCCACTCCCACTCCCGCTCCTAATCGCATCTCTAGACTCTCCAACCGGAACTCCAGCAACTCCTACCCCTCGTCGTCTTCCGGCTGACCCTGATGACAATGATCCCGGGGATGATAACCCCGGAGATGGCTCAGGTGATGAAGGAGATGACGACGAACAATGACAACAACGAACGATGAAGACAATCCATTCGTCGACGTTCCGGAAGATTTAGATCCCGGATACGCCATTTTGACCACCTCGCCCAAGCCATCGACAATCTTGGCCAAGGCTTCCAAACGCAACGACTCTTCGCCCTCTGCCAGGACGAAAGTCAGGGAGCCGGACACGTTCGATGGCACCAAGCCCAAAGAACTCCGGACATTCCTAGTCCAATGCGAACTTAATTTCCAAGACCGGCCTCGTGCCTTCCAGACAGATCGGGCAAAGGTTACCTTTGCTCAGTCGTACCTGAAGGGCATGGCCCTCGAATGGTTCGAGCCGGACTTGCTCGCTATGGACGCCCCGGATGATCGTCCCCTTTGGATGGACTCATGGCATGAATTTGTCATCGAGCTCCAGACCACTTTCGGCCCCATGACCCGTCGCTGACGCGGAAAGCCAGCTCGACCACCTTCAGATGAAGGATAATCAACGTATCAACAAGTACGTGGTCGAGTTCAACCGCATCGCGTCACAAGTCCGAGACTACGGTGATGGAGCACTCCGCCACCACTTCTACTCCGGTCTTCCAGACCGTATCAAGGACGAAATCTGCCGTGTTGGTAAACCCCGGGTATTGGGTGACCTTCGTCACCTGGCCCAAGAAATTGATGCTCGCTACTGGGAGCGAAAAGACGAAACTCAACGCGCGACCAAGAGCCAACCCCAGCCCTCTTCCAACTCCGGAAACAAGTCTCAGTCCTCGGACAACAAATCCGGTAAATCTGACAAGCCCTCGTCCAAGCCCTCCAACTCTGGTCAGTCCGGCTCCAAGCCTCCAAACCGGACTTAACCGACAAACTGGGCAAGGACGGAAAGCTTACCTCGGTCGAGCGCAAGCGACGCCTCGACAACAACCTCTGCATGTTCTGCGGAGACAACGGTCACTTCGCGGACAAATGTCCTAAGAAGTCAGCCAAGGCCAAGGCCCGGGCTGCCTCTGCCACTGAGACCGCCTCTGAGCCCGGTTCTGTCAAGCCGGACTCAACCTCGGGTGCTTCCACCGAGACAAAAAAATAGAAAGCAACTCTCAGACCTCAGCACAGACTGAGAGTTGCGTTGACTCTGTTTGTGCACCTGAAGAGGCTCGTCTCAACGCGTCCGCTCTTTCCGACCCTAACTCCCTGACCCCCTATGTTTCCCTTCCTCCTATGATATCCCTCAGCTTCGCGCTCTCGTGGACTCCGGGTCCACCCACTGCTTCGTCGATCTCAAGTTCGCCTCCCAACACTCGTTACCTCTTATCCCGTTTCCCCTATTACACTCCGACTCTTTGACGGTACTTCGAATTTTGTAATTACCAACGCAATAGATCTCTCATGTCTCGTTCCCGGACTCCGGTGATGTCACTCCGATGACATTTTATCTTGCCCCGTTGGATTCTGAGTGCAAACTAGTCCTAGGACATAACTGGCTCACCCGCTTCAATCCGTTGATTGACTGGGTATTGGGCAGTCTCGAATTCCGGACATCTGCACAAGGAATGCCAACGCCCCTGTCGACAAACCCGGCCTCCCCTGGCCAATCTGTTCCTGACCTATCCGGTCACTCTGTCCCCGGCTTCTCTAGCCAATCTGACCCTGGCCCTGTGCCAGTGGTAAACCCTGTCACTCCTGTCGACTCACCGGTCTCCACCCCCCTGAAGGCTCCTCATATATCCCTGATCAACGCTGCAGCCTACGCGCTTGCATGCAGATTAGAGGGATCCCTGCAGTTCCAGCTTCAGCTGCGTCCCCAGGACTCAGCCAAAGCCCGGTCTTCCACCACCACTACTCCGGACCTTTCTAGTATCCCTCCGGAAGTATCACGATTTCGCTGATGTCTTTAGCAAGGCAAAAGCATCCGTCCTAGCACCACATCGTGATCATGACCTGAAGATCGAGCTTGAAGAAGGAGCTACCCCACCCTTAGGAACCATCTACTCCCTGTCCCCGGTCAGAGCTAGAAGCTCTCCGGACTTTCATCGACGAGAATCTAAGCACCGGTTTTATTCGTCCCACTGCTTCCTCCCACGCTGCCCCTGTCCTCTTTGTCAAGAAGAAGGACGGCTCTCTCCGACTATGTGTTGACTACCGTGGCCTTAACAAGCTAACCAAGAAGGATCGTTACCCACTACCACTCATATCCGACCTCCTGGACTCCCCTGCTCGCGCCAAGATCTACACCAAAATAGATCTCCGGCACGCCTACCACCTCGTCCGGATTGCTCCCGGAGACGAGTGGAAGACTGCCTTTAGAACGCGCTATGGATCCTATGAGTGGCTGGTCATGCCCTTCGGGCTGACCAACGCCCCTGCGGCCTTCCAACGTTTCGTCAACACCATATTCGCAGACATGCTCGATGTCTGCGTAGTCGTCTACCTCGACGACATCCTGATCTACTCCGGAGATAAAGCATCCCATAAGCAGCACGTCCGGGAAGTACTTCGCCGTCTCCGGCAGCATAGCTTGTACGCTAAGCCGGAGAAGTGCGAGTTCCACTCGGACTCAGTGGAGTACCTTGGCTTATCGTCTCTCCCCAGAAGGTTTAACGATGTCCCCGGACAAGATACAAACCATCTGTGATTGGCCTGAACCTCGCAAGGTTAAGGACATCCAGTCTTTCCTGGGCTTCGCAAACTTCTATCGTCGATTCATCTTCAATTACTCCGACATTGTGGTCCCTCTTACCCGGTTGACACGCAAGGATGCTCCTTGGAACTTCTCCGAGGAGTGTCGTCGATCTTTCAACGCCCTCAAGCAGGCCTTCACCTCTGCCCCAGTCCTGACGCATTTCATCCCCGGTGCCCCTATCACCGTGGAGACTGACGCTTCCGATTACGCCATCGCCGGCATTCTGTCTACTACCTGCGATGACGGTCAAATCCACCCGGTTGCGTTCTACTCCCGCACCCTGACAGCCCCGGAATTGAACTACGATACCCATGATAAGGAATTACTAGCTATTTTTGAAGCTTTCCGGTCATGGCGTCATTACTTAGAAGGCTCTGCCACCCCGGTCGACGTTGTCACCGACCACAAGAATCTGGAGTATTTCTCCACCTCCAAGGTTCTGACCCGGCGACAAGCTCGCTGGTCGGAATTCCTCTCCCAGTTCAACCTGGTCATTCGTTTCCGCCCCGGTAAACTCGGTGCTAAGCCCGACGCGCTCACTAGACGATGGGACGTCTACCCCAAAGAGGGGGATAGCGACTACGCCCGGGTTAATCCTCACAATCTCCGGCCGGTGTTCACCCAAGAACAACTCTCTGCTTCGCTTCGTGCCACCTACCTCGAGTCCCCTGTACTTCGAGCAGTCGAAATCATGGACGTCGAACGACTTCACGCCGACATCCTCACTGCCCTACCCTCTGACCCAATCGCCCAAACCCGACTCGCAGACACCTCGGATTCCCGGTGGTCAGTAGATGACTCCGGCTTCCTACGTCTCGATGATCGCATTTATGTACCGGACTCAAACGACCTTCGTCTCCGGGTACTACGCTACAAGCATGATCATCCCCTTTCGGGCCACTTCGGGCAAAACAGAACTCTCGAGCTAATACGTCGCGAATATACTTGGCCAGGGCTTAGGACATTCGTCAAGAATTATGTCCAATCCTGTACAGCCTGTTCCCGGTCCAAGACACCGCGCCACCGCCCTTACGGGTTGCTCAAGCAGCTCCCCGTCCCGGAGAAGCCTTGGAATTCCATCTCCATGGATTTCATAGAGCAACTCCCGTCCTCGTCCGGCTTTACAGCCATCCTCGTCGTGGTTGATCGTCTCTCGAAACAAGCCATCTTCATCCCCACTCACGATACCATCACAAGCCCGGAGCTTGCAAAGCTCTTCCTACTCCATGTATTCTCTAAGCACGGTGTTCCGGCCCATGTCACTTCTGACCGCGGGACTGAATTCGTGTCTCACTTCTTCCGGTCGCTCGGCAAAGCCCTCGACATGCGCCTCCACTTCACCTCCGGATACCATCCAGAGGGGGATGGCCAAACTGAGCGATCCAATCAGACACTCGAACAGTATCTCCGGGTCTACTGCAACTATCAGCAGGACAATTGGGCGGATCTGCTACCCCTAGCAGAGTTTGCATACAACAACGCACCAAGCGCTACTACCGGAGTATCCCCGTTCTTCGCTAATAAGGGCTACCATCCTAACATCACTGTCCACCCTGAACGCGACATGACTTCTGACCGGGCTCGTGACTACGCAGTGGACTTAGACTCCCTGCACCAATACCTTCGTGAAGAAATGGCTCTGGCCCAACGACGTTATCAGGGTCCAGCAGATGCCAGAAGATCCCCGGCACCGGACTTCAAAATTGGTGACAACGTTTTCGTGAAAGCCAAGTATTTCCGGTCAACCCGGCCCTCCAAGAAACTCTCAGAAAGGAACCTTGGGCCTTATCCTATCATAGCCCAAGTTGGCTCTCTTTCGTTCACTATCCGCCTACCGGACTCCATGCGTGCAGTCCACCCGGTCTTCCACGTCTCCCAACTCGAACCAGCAACCCCGAACATCATACCAAACCGGACTCAACCACCACCACCCCCAATCGAAGTAGAAGGTGAATTGGAATACGAGATCGCCGAAATCCTCGATTCCAAGGTTGACCGGAGACGCAAGTCCTGTCAGCTCTTATATTTGGTACGGTGGGCTGGTTACGAAGGGACTGACGAAGAGACTTCCTGGTTACTAGCCACCGAATTAGGCAACGCCTCAGAGTTATTAGATGACTATCACACCCGGTACCCGGACAAAGCCGGTCCCCTCAACTCCTTATGACCGGTCTTCCGGCCATGGACTTTTTATGTCTCTTCTCACTTTTTCTTTTCGCTCAAAGCTTGTCATTTATGTACAATACACTCGAGACATTTGTCTACACTTTAGGCGGGCTCATCGGGTTCTCCGCCACATCCTCCTCGAGTCCGGCCAACTCCTCATCAATCTCCTCTCCATCGACTTCTTCCTCCTCTGACTCCTCTGGGGACTCCTCCGGCGCGCCACAAATGGCGGCCTCGTCCACGAAAACCTCGAAGGCCCTCCTGGCCTTCCTTGACGCCAGCGTCGACTCCCTGTGCGCCTGCGTCGACTCCCAGTGCGCCTGTGTCGAGTCCCAGTGCGCCTGTGTTGACTCCCTGTGCGCCTGTACCAACTCCCCCATCCGGTCGCTCAACTCCTCGATCGCCAGAACCAACCGGTCTAACGAGACTCGGCTGGGACCGGCCTCGGCCATCCTCTCCCCGACAATCTCCACCTCGTCGTCCTTCTGCGCCTTGGCCTTGCGCACCCGTTTCTTCTTTTCGCCTTGGCGAGGCGAAGTAGGGGCCTGCTTACCCTTGCCCTTATCTTTCCCGGGCCCGCTCATGTCCATCTCCGGCCACTCACACTTCTCCCTCATCCCCGCGCATCGTTTGCACGCCGTACGCCTCTTGTTCCCGTCGTTGATGAACTCGCACGTTACGCCCGCGCCGGCGCAACGAATACACCTATAGAGACGTTAGTACAAACAACAAAATGAAGGATGACTCACCACGGTTCCGCGACCGGGACTGCACTGGGCCCGGCCTCGCCCTCGTCCCTCTGCCTCTTCTTGTTGGCCTCGGTGGCCATTCTCTGCGCTTCCTCGCGCTTCTTCTGCTCCTCCTCGCGTTTCCTCAACTCGGCCTCTTCCTCTTCTCGTCGACGCCTCTCCACCTCTTCCCGGCGACGTTGCTCCTCCTCTTCCCGGCGTCGCTTCTCTTCCTCCTCCCGGCTCGCTTCTCTTCGTCTTCTCGGCGTTTCTTTTCGACCTTACGCCGGCGGCGCTCTTTGGCCTTGGCCGCCGCGATCTCGTCGTTATCTTCGATATCCGAGTCAAGCTCGGGGGTCTTGAAACGAGCCCAGTCGATACCGGGCATGGAGGGGGCAGGAGTGATAGATTTTGACGTAGACGACATTTTTTCGTATCGAAGATGGTTGTGGTTGAGAGAGAACCCGGTCAAACCCTTTTCCTCAGACTCAGCAAATTTTCAAACTCAGCATCGTTCTTACGCGGCCTCATGGGTTCGGCCCCTAAGAGGGGGATACTGTCACGGCCATGTCCGGACCCCTATTCAGAAGTCCGGCTATACTAGCGCATCTCCGGCCACACTCACGCATCCCCGGACCCGGACTTGTATCATGTCTCTTTTTGGTATGGTCTCCATTCTTATGCATGGCAGTACCTGTCATCGCTCCATTCTGTTTCCGACATGTATGTCACATCCGGCTTTCTTGTATATTCTCTTATCCCGGTTCTGTCTTACTAATTACTGCGCCTCTGACCTTGACTTACTAATACTTTACTAATCCTCCGGTCTCCGGATTACCGGACTGCGCATTGCTATGTCCCCTTGTAGTATTTAAGCTGTAGATACTTTGTCCGGTAGTCCTTAGTCTGAAATCAATTTAGTTACTTCTCCACTCCTCTGTTCTAAAGACTGGAACCTACGCAAGGAGTCAACTCTCCTCCTGAGTAGTTGAACTCAATCAGTCTATCTTCTACTCTCTACGCTACCCCGACCGGAGTTACATCCCGGACTTAGCCGGAGAAGACCCGGACTTGACAACTACCGATTCCGTGAGCCCACAAGTAGCCCAAGTCACTAAGCTACCCTACTTCCAACTAAACAACCCAGTCACATTGCAACTGGGTTGTGTAGGAAGTCGATCACAGATTAACTATGGCGTTAACCTGCAACTCAAAGCTGGGCCGATCGAGCAAAATTACTACCTCGATGTAGCAAACATCGACAGGTATGACTGCATCCTGGGCACCCCTTTCCTGTGGGCATTCGGAGTTCGTATGAACTTCGAGGATGGCACGGTCGAGATATGAAGAAAGAGGGTCCCTGCCCTGCCAGTGGCAACCAAAGCAGAGATACTGAGATCTCGCCGAGGCCCTAGTGCCAAGGAATGGCAGGAGTGACTCTTGGATGCGAGAGAATCCACCAAGGTAGATCCTCCTGGCCCAAAATGAGCTTGGGCACTGTCAGTTGTTGAAGTCGAGGAAGACCATGAGAGAGAAATGAGAGAGAGGAAATGGGAAAATCCAATAATGCCAGGAGCGATACTGGAAGAAAAGAACACCCCCACACCGGTGTGAATCGCGCTGTGGATCTATGTTGAAAACAACACAAAAACAACAGCCCAGACCCTAGCAGAACTGTCATTGAACGGCCGGTGTCTGGTTGTTCGGGGTGGTAATGATATTCCTGGTTGAGGAGTAGGGTGAGGGATAGATAGTGGTGAAGTCCTCGAGACTTCAGATGATGATGAGATAAGTGTAGATGAGATAGGGGTGAAGTCAGATGACGATGACATAAGTGTAGATGGAATAGGAGTGAAGTCTTCTTGACGTCAAATGATGAATAGATTTTAGCCTACACTGAGGCTAGACTTGAGAATTGAACTAGAACTTAGATTCGATTGAGTGGGATTGACCGTCTATTTACAGGGAAAGTAGGTAGGTTTATATACTACTGGAGACTTTGTACGCTCATGCGTACTAATGGCAGTGAAAGAGAGTGATGAGTAATAAAAAAAAGAATATTAGTAAGCAAAAGAGGGAAATTAGTCAGCTCGACTCTGCATGACTATGCTTCTGAATAAGCAAAGTGGAGCTCCTGAGTAAGCAAGGGGAGGCTGAGTAAGACGATGTAGTCATGCTGGGTGTGTGCTGACGAAGCGGATGAATAAGAGAGGGGATGGATGATAAAGCATGGGTGGAGGATGAGTGAGCGAATGATGAAGTGCTGACTGAGCAGGGCAGGGTGGATGACTAAGCAGGCCAAGCTGTGTTGCCATAGACACGATGATGTCACCAGTATCCCAGTAGTGTCCCATGAGTGTCCCATCTGCATCCTATGTCTCCTGTGTGCATGAACTCTGGTGTCCCTTGTACAGTTCCAGCTCCTCTGTGAGCGTGCAATGACTGAGCACTAATCAAAGCGAAGGAGTGGAGCTGAGATTGAGGAAGGTGATTGGTGAAGGGGATTTGTCCTGTCTCTGCTGAATAGAAGGTATGGGAGAGCATACAGGTTGAATTGAGTCTGGGAGTTTGTGCAAGTTGTCTGGCAGCCATGATGAAAGGAGAGAATATTGCAGCTGGCAAAATTTGGACAACCGGATGAGAGAGCGAGGAATGTAGACAGTGCAGGATGAAGGGAGGAATTCTCCATATGCAGAGCGGAGAGGGACAATGTGGAGGACAATCTGTCTTTGATCAAGCCATATGACTGACTTGATAGAGCCGAAATAGATGCGCATTTCAGTTGAGCTCTGGATGATGAGTCTTCGCCCTGTGTGAACAGGGAATGGTACGGCAGGGGAGAATGATGTGATGAGCCATGCTGGCATTGACTGGTTGTCAAGCGGCTGGCCGATGGCATGCGCATAACCATTTGATTGGGCGAACTCATGTATCCAGGAAGCGCTTGATGGCAATGACATATTGGTGTGATGGGAAATGAATGGTGATGGCAGGCCGGGTGTGATGGCAAAGAGGTCAGATGGCAAATGAACGGCAAATGAAAAACATGCATGTATGCTGGCATGGGCGCTTAAGGTTTGCCGCCTTCTATATTGAGTGAAGCGAAGATCCTTCTATTTTGGAAGAGAGGATCGGATCACCGGGATCTTGGCCGGGATGACATAATGTGCAACTCCAGTGCAAAGGATGACTACACTATTCTTGTAGTCATCTCTCTGCACTTGACGTATGTCTTCTTCGTCATCATGGGTCCAGTGCGATGCATGAAAACAATGTTCTGTTCTCATCATCTGCACTTGGCGTGTGCTGCATCATATCTTCTTCATTCGTTCTTCATGCTCACATCACCAACACTTTTGGTGTGTGACACCGGAAGAGAGAACTGGTGTGAGGGACCAGAAACACACAACGGAGTCCCTATGGGGACACCCCCAGACCAAGGATGTCCCACAGGGGACACGGAAGTGTACTGGACACAAGCCAGCAGTGACATATGCATTTCTGGCTGCCTTAGCGGCACACCAGAAAGACGTTGACACAATAGCTGCGGAGAGGGCATTGACTGAAGACAACATACCACTTCTCAAAGAGCAGTGGTATGACCGCTGCAAGGACATCATGGGGGGGATACCTCCCAAGATGCCCCCTCTCTGCGAAATCAACCACTGGATACCACTAGTGGGTAACGATAAGAAGTATTGTTACCACATGCCGCGATGCCCTGACTCCATGAAGCCTCAGCTCATGGAGAAGATACGGCATACACGGATAATGGCTGGTGGGAAATGAAGAGCATTCCACAGGCAGCACCTATGCTGTGCATACCCAAGAAAACGGGTAAACTATGCACGATAGTTGACCTGTGACAGCAGAACAAGAACACAGTCAAGGATGTGACCCCGTTCCCAAACCAAGAACAGATTTGGGAAGATGTGGCACGAGCAAAATACCGCTCCAAAATCGACATGTCCAATGCGTACAAACAGGTGCATGTTGAACCGGACACCATCTGGAAGACTGCATTCGCCACCGTGTATGGCACACTAGTGAGCCATGTGATGCAGATGGGGGATACAAATGCTCCTGCCACCTTTCAACGCCTCATGACCCACATATTTCATGACTACATCTAGTGTTTCAAAGTCCAGTTGCTGGACCGCCAAAAAACCGACAACCAGACTGAACCGACCCTGGTTGCAACCGGACCTCAGTTGCCAGTTGCTATGAATCTGGCTGGTTTCGGTCTCGGTCTCAGGATTTTTTTGAATTTGCTACAACCAGTTGTAAACCGGTTGCAACCGGTCTTTTGCAAGACCAGGGAGATCAAAAATTATTGTACATCTATATACTATGCACTACAAAATATACATTACGGATCAATATACGGCTGCATGGCATGCACGTCGGGTTGTTGTCGTTCTCACGGCTGTGCGTGGCAGTTGCATGGATGGCCTGTGTAGGGCACTGGCTGCATGGCATGCGCGTTGGGTCGTTGTCATTGTTGTGGCTGTGCATGGTGGTTGCACGGATGGCCTGCGTAGGGTGCTGGCTGCACAGTGTGCACGTTAGGCTGTTGTTGTTGTTGTGGCTGTGCATGATGATTGCAGATGGCCTGCGTAGGGCGCTGGCTGCATGGTATGTGCGTTGGGTCGTTGTTGTTGTCGTGGCTGCGCATGACAATTGCAGATGGCCTGCGTAGGGTGCTGGCTGCATGGTATGTGCGTTGGGTCATTGTTGTTGTTGTGGCTGCACATGGTGGTTGCACGGATGGGCCTGCATAGGGTGCTGGCTGCATGGTGTGCGCACTGGGCTATTGTCATTGTCGTGGCTGTGCATGACGATTGTAGATGGCCTGCATAGGGCGCTGGCTGCATGGTATGTGCGTTGGGCCGTTGTCATTGTCATGGCTGCACATGACGATTGCAGATGGCCTGCATGGGGTGTTGGATGGGTGGGTGGGCATAAAAACACGCAGACGGACTTGAAAATAGGTGAGTGGGCATCAAAACATGTGGGTGGGCACGAAAACGCACCAGTGGTCATGAAAATGGGTGGGTGGGCACGAAAACGCACCAGTGGTCATGAAAACGTGTGAGTGGGTATGACAACGTGTGAGTGGGCAACACACCGATGGACATGAGAGCGGCTGGGTGGGCTTGAGAATGTACAGGCAGGCTTGAAAATGGGTGAGTGGGCACAAAAATGCACCAGGACATACCTGCACACTGTGGTGCATGCGTTGCCTGTGTTAGACTGGTGGCTGCACGTGTTGGTGCACGGACGTGCCGGGTGAATGGTGTTGTTGTTGTTGTAGCTTGTGGCTGCTTCAAGTTGTTGTGAATCGGATGGGAGGTTTGTCGTCGTCATTTGTTATCGATGAACTTGCAAAATGGTGAATGTTGGCTGAGTAATGTTGCCTGATTTGGAAATTATTGCACACGTGACTGAAAACCGGTTGAGACCAGTTGAAACCGAGCCTGGCAACCGCCGGCAACCGGTTCACACCAGTTTCGGTCCGGTTTGTCATATTTGAGCATTTGAAAGACCGGTTTTGGTCCAGTTGCCCCCAAAAAGGGCAAAAAAACCGGACTGAACCGGACTTTAAAACACTAACTACATCGGCATCTTCTTACATGTGTACCTAGACGATGTCTTCATCTACAGTAACAGTATCGAAGACCACGAGAGACACCTGGGATTGGTGTTCAAACGTCTATGTGAGTTTGAGCTATACCTCGAACAAGTAAAGTGCGACCTATACTCTGGTAGGCTCAACTGCCTTGGTCACGTCATCGACGACCAAGGCATTCATGCAGACGAGGATAAAATGGACCTGATTCAGAACTGGCGCGAACCTTGATCTAAGAACGATGTTCAGCAGTTCAACAGACTGGTCGAATATATGGCCAATTACATGCCCAGCCTCGCCGAGTACCTTGGACCACTGACGAGCATCACTAAAAATGGACATCCATTTATGTGGCACCCCATACATCAGTGGGCCTTCGACGGTGCCAAGGCTAAGGCATGTAAATATCTGATACTACATCCCATTGATCCACAGGACCCTACTAAGGGACCAGCGGGGATCATTGGCGACGCATCAGTATCAGGGCTAGGAGCGATGTACGGCCAGGGACCAGACTGGCAGACATGTCGCCCAGCCGGGTTCATGTCCTGCAAGCTCACCGACGCCCAGCACAACTACCCTGTGCATGAACGGGAGACATTGGCCATAATAGAAGCCCTCTTGAAGTGGGAGGACAAACTAATCAGTTACAAAGTACACATTGTAACCGACCATGCCTCCCTGGAATTCCTGAAGACTCAGAAGCATCTGTTGAGCCGACAGATGTGCTGGATGAACTTCCTCAGCCGCTTTGAATATGAGATCAGGTATGTCAAAGGGGAGGAGAACAAGGTAGTGGACTGTTTGTCACGCTACTTTGAGAGCACTGTCCACTAGAGAAATATGTGAATGCAGACGCACGCTTAGACCCTGGGGGAGAAGATCTCCCAAGCCATCGAACAGCGGCAAATACGGACAAGCCAACGACTGCACGAAAAGGTGCAACATGAGCCCGACGACTGGAGTCTACCGAGATGGCAGCTCACCCTGAACCTCCACTGGAGGAGCCATCGCCTGATCAATCTGATGATGACCCAACCATCGAGGAATCTAGTGGGACCAGTTGTGCACTCCAACAGTACATGAGCAACACCACTGGCATACAGGCGAGCATTCGATCAGGCTACACCAAGGACAGTATATTGTCCAAGGTGATTACCCATCCAACCCAACACCCTCTGTTTCAAGTACATGAAGGCTTTGTCTACATGCAGGGATGGCATGGGAACACACTCTTGTGCATCCCGCGTGCCCTTCATGACAAATGAAACCTAACCGCAATTATCATCGAGCAAGCCCACACCATCCTTGGACACTTCGGTGCCCTAGGGACTGCGGACTACATCTGCCAGTGGTACTGGTGGCCACAGCTGGGCAAGGAGGTCGAGAAATTCTGTCACTCTTGCGGAGTGTGCCAGACCGTGAAGACGAGCAACCAACCACCCACGGGACTCCTACATAGCCTCCCAATTCCTAGGTGACCTTGGGAATTGATTGGCATGGACTTCATAGGCCCATTCCCTGAGGCGGACAGGTATGACTACATGTGGGTCGTGATCTGCCAACTAACATCAATGGTACACTTAGTGCCATTGACGACGACAGTCACGGCATCCCAACTAGCTCACCACTTCATTCGTGAGGTGGTTAGGTTACATGGGCTCCCCAAATCCATCGCATCCAACCACAATGCCAAATTCACCTCCAAATTCTGGAGAGAAACCCATCACTTCTATCTGCAGATGGATGGTGTGTCCGAACGCTCCATCCGATCTGTTGGACAAATACTGTGTACACTAGTATGCCCAGACCAACAGGACTGGATAGTGAAGGTTCCCCTAGTGGAATTCGCCATCAACTCGAGCATCAGCACCTCCACTGGATTTGTGCCATTTGAACTCAACTATGGATACATGCCCACATTTGTGCGAGGCATAGCACCTCAGGTGGCAATGCCTCCTGGAGTGTGACACTTCGTATGGGAGGCAGCGGAAAACCTGTCACAGGCTCATGACACGATCATTGTGAGCCATGTCTCCCAAGCTCACCATGCGAACCAGGGCCGACGACAAGAGTCACCCCTGCAACCCGGGGACCTCGTCTACCTGTCCACAACTCACCTGAGTTTTCCCAAGGGATGAGCAAGAAAGCTCATCCCTAAGTACATCGGCCCGTACCGCATTGCGAAGGGTCACACTGACTCGTCAACCTATACACTGGAATTACCGCAGGAGTTAGTGGAACGTCGGATACACCCACATTCCACATGAGCCTCCTGTGACGACACGAACCCAATGATGATGCGCTGTTCCCACAGCGCAACGTTGCTGCACTCTACGACATTGGACAGGCTGACAACATGGAATATGTAGTAGATGAAATAATCACCATCGCTGGGAAGGATGAACGCTGTCCTTCCGCGTGCAATGGGCAATGGGAGACGAAACCTGGGAGCCTGTTAAGTCCGGTTCCTCTGGAGTTATCAGAGTAGCGGAGATGATAGGAGTATACGCGAGGGGGGCGAAATGGACGTTGGCTTCAACTTATGTGTTGTGCCCTTGCCGCGAGTTCTTGTCCAAGTATTTGTCGGAGGAACGGAACGTCGGAGATGATCAGGAGTTGGGTCAGAGTGACGACAAGAAGACTAGCTTCAAGTGTCGAGTAAGGAGATCAAGGAGTTGTTCAGAGGAAGTTCAGAATGAGCTTGATAGGAGGAGACTAAGATGATATTCGAACTGCAGAACACTAAGTACATGTCGAGCTTTTAAACTACAACGGAGAATGACCAATAAAGGAAAGTAGCTACGATGACAAGTAAACACGAAGGTATCCAGAGAGCCAGAGTTACCATAATTAGAAACAGGAAGTCAGAATAAGTCAGAAGGAGTCGAAGGGAGTCATAGGGAGTCATAGGGAGTCAAGGGGAGTCAATATGAGTCAAGAGGAGTCATGAGGATTGTACTAAACCCAAGTGAGACGAAAGGCGACAGGGCTGTCAGAAAATGTCGAGATAGAATGGAGAAACGTAAGCAGGAATGGTAATCAGAAATAGGGGTAGTCACAGGAGATCAACCGGAGCATCGGAGATGAGGCAAAAGCGTTGTATGAGGTCCGGAGAAGTCATGTGCGGTACGGGATATGACAGAGCCCTACGACAATTGTAGAGCTCTTGAGGCATTGGATGAATACCTGGAATTAGCGGGTGTTCAAACTTGGAAAGATTTGCTGAAGCAAAGAACCGTGCTCATGTGATGCACGCTCACACTGCCTCTATTTGGACACACCACCGGTGTTCCTCATATGGGGTCTGTTAATGTTTGTTTGAGTTTTAACCTTCAGCCACATTATGGCTGGTTACGGTTGCAGAGCCTGATACCCTAGTCTTGGAAAAACTTTACCTTTTACATTGTTCTCTTCACATACTACCTCTTCTTTATTTCATCCCATCACAGTTCAACATGGACAGCAAAATGTGCGATGCCAATCCTCCCCCTTCCCCATTCCTCACCCCTCGTGACTGCCATGAGCCATCACGCCCCCATGATGGTCATGGCCAGCACAGGACTCCGTCGCCTGACTGCAGTTCTCGTGGTCAGAAGCGGCCCTGATCTGGGGACTCTGACCATGACCGACGACGTCGCCATGGCTGGGTCTTCAAACCACAGTCGGGGGTCATCGCCCACCCTGGTGACTGTGCGCACTGCATGGCATACCGTCACACTACATGGATGCTGCTTTCTCAGCAGACCCCACAATGCCACCTCCCAGCGCAAATCATACTGGGAGGAGCTGATCCACAGTCGCTGCAGTGAACGATGTCCAAGTGGACTTGAGCACTGCCTCAACAAACTGGAGGATGCCAACCAGTCGCTCTGAGAGGACCTCGAGCTGGTGGACGATCGTCTGGCTCAGGAATGTGCATGGGCCGCATGTTCTGATGAGACCATTGAGTCGCTGGAGCGTCGGGTCGCTGACTTGCAGCATGAGCTCCAAGCTGCTCAGGAACCACGTGGCTTCCCTGACCATGGCTTCGCCTCTTTTCCTCAGTGGGGGAGGGGCCGGGGTGAATACCCCAGCAACTTCCCAGCCAGAGGCCTCAAGACGGTCAAGGCAATGCGGCAGGGGGTCCATCAACCTCAAGGGAACAGCCTGCACTGTCCTGTGGACAGGCGCAGGCAGCTACACAGGGACAGGAAGTGAGGTTGTTGGAGACTGAGGCACGATCGAGTGCCTCAGGACTCACGATGAAGGAACCTTCATCATGCCCTAAGCCAAGCAAGATCATTCAGTGGCACACTGCTGAATGGTCTGAGGACAAGCCCAACACGGATGATGCAGAAAGTGACTGGTCCCCAGTGACCACTATGCGGTCGATAGGCAACTCAGTCGTGCTCACCATCAATAAGATAGAGTTTGCCTTCTCCGGGGAGGCCGCGAAGAAGGCGACAGTGGCATATCAAAAGCATCATATGCCTCCTGTCAGCCTCAGGGTTAGGCACTGGGGCGACTCGGCGAGCCCACTGATGGTCAGTGATGTCGACCACCTTTTCGCAAACGTGAGGGACGGTCGAGTGAAGGCAGTCAAGTCCAGCGGTATGGACAGATGCTAGCAACAGCATCAGAGTTGGGTAAAAACCTCTCTGATGCCCAAGCATATGGACTGGCCCGCTGGAGGGGACTCAGCAGGCACAACCCCGTAACAGGACCCTCCATGGGACCTGCCCAGGTCCCTGGAGTGCCAACCCCACCAACGATGGCTAGGGGATTGTGTCAGGTCACACTGGTCCTGCCCCTGGGGCCAGGGTGCCTAAGGTACCACAACCCACCTACAATGACCCCCCATCTGTCTGGACGGAGTGGTTGAAGGTCTATGACCACCACCGTGCTGGAGTACTGGTCTATGAGGATGGTACTCATAGTGTGCATGCTATGTGGGGATCGATGCTGATGTCCCACATGCAGCCAAGTGTCGGTACCTCAAGCTCCCGTCAGCATTTCATACAACAGGCAGCCCTGTTGTTGATGCTGCCAGGACAATATCGTGCCATCACCAAGAGATTTGATATCTCCATCTCAGCGACATGTGCTGTGGGCCCAATACGAAACTTTGGACCCAACTCGGGCGTGATTGATATCACTCGAGCCATGGCATATCAGGGTGTTACTTGGATTGAGGCGGACAATGCATGTTTGTACGGTTGTACACTCACCCGCCACCTGCTCACTGGCGATACCCCCTGCTGGAAGTCATCCGTCAGGGGCTGCAAGTGTATGAAATACGCGTATGCTCAGCAGAACTTGCCACCTGGTACATTGAAGTGTTGCCCTCGGGGATGGCCCCCGCCCTGTCCAGGGTGGGACCTGCACTCGTCAAAGCCTTCGCTGTCCCTAGTGGAATGGTGGTCCCTCCTGGTGAGGCCAACAGCACCCACACAGCGCATATCCCCGGTCCACAAGACCAGGATCAGGATATGGATGGCCCGCCTGTGTTGTCAGAGCCTGGTATGGTCGAGCCTAGCCTGGCAATACCACCATCACCGTGGTCCCCCCTGGTGTCATACCAATGGAGGTCAAGCCTGGGGAACTTCCATCAGCATCTGAGCTGGAGTTGGCTCAAGAAGGGGAGGGTGTAAAGGGCGCATAGGGGCGCTCCCATTCTTAGTTGTATACCATGCTTTATACCCGTGTTGTCCTGTTTGTACACCGTCCTCATCATTCAGTGACTTGCTTAGTACCTTTGGGTAAGCAAGCCACACTTATCATACTACCTTCATGAATATCACCCATTGGTCATGTTCACCCAGTGTGATTAAGCTAAAGTGGTATTACACTATCCTACAGCCCTACTGACAACCTTACAGGACACTTATGCACACACCTCTTGCGCACTATGGTAAACATCAGCAAACAGACTGGTTTGCCTACTATGTACAAGAAATGACCTGCGGACACTTGAGAATTGGAAGGAGCAAACGACTGTAGTAGCAAAGTATGATACAGAATTTTTTTGCAACATCATGGAAATTGCTTTCTTGCAAAATTATCTTCACACATGCCATCAATCACCCTAATACATAGCTAAGTTCCAAAAAAACAGTTCAACCACATTCTGGTTGTGCTGAGCATAAGTGAAGCACATAGTGCATCTCTGCTGGTCCAGCGGCCACCCATACCCTCACACTCACTGGCATGTTAGCGTGAACACTAGAGAGAGTATTCATCATTGAAGATGCAGGCAGAGAGTGCAAGATGGGTAGAGAGACATGATGTGGCCTCCTGTCATGTGAGGTTGTGAAGAAGACACATCATTCTTCAGATATGACAGGGTGATGCAATTGATCCCGAGTTGCAGTTTAATATATAGGAAGTATCACTTCAGTCACCACTGAAATGAGACCTCTTAGGCCTATAGTTTCCTGGGTAGCTATTGGCCTAACAGGTCACAAATCGGTGGGAATTCCCATGTGTTTGTTTTACCGGGGAAAAGCATTGGGAAATGCCCAACTAGGTTGGGAAAATCGGAGTTTTACCAAGACTTTAAGGGGTGTCTGGGGTCAAAATATACCTAAGAGGGGGGCATTACCTGGGAATTCCAACCTTTTTTTGCATGTCTAGATAAGAATTTCCGGCCTGCTCATTGGGAATTCCCAAGGTATTTTCTGACCTTCTTCATAGGATATCAGGGATTTCCCACCTGCTGTATACATCTGGTTGGGAATTCCCCAAGACTATGATTGAGTGATGTGGGAATTCCCTGGCACTATGATTGAGTGACATGATAGTGATATTCCCCCCATTGACATGATCGCATTATGGAGTGATGTGGTGATGAATTCCCCCAGCACCATGATTGAGTGACATGGGAATTCCCCAGCACTACAATTGAGTAGTTGGGATCTCCCCAGTGCCTA